>LR880966.1:782540006-782575569 GCA_904067115.1 Aegilops sharonensis
GGAGGTAATACCCTACTCCTGCTTGATTAATATTGATGATATGGGTAGTACAAGAGTAGATCTACCACGAGATCAAGGAGGCTAAACCCTAGAAGCTAGCCTATGGTATGATTGTTGTTCGTCCTACGGACTAAAACCCTCCGGTTTATATAGACACTGGATAGGTTAGGGTTACACAGAGTCGGTTACAATGGTAGGAGATCTACATATCCGTATCGCCAAACTTGCCTTCCACGCCAAGGAAAGTCCCATCCGGACACGGGACAAAGTCTTCAATCTTGTATCTTCATAGT
This sequence comes from Aegilops sharonensis, assembly GCA_904067115.1. Taxonomy (NCBI): domain Eukaryota; kingdom Viridiplantae; phylum Streptophyta; class Magnoliopsida; order Poales; family Poaceae; genus Aegilops; species Aegilops sharonensis. Next base: position 782,540,300 of record LR880966.1, read on the forward strand.
CTTGGAGTCCGGCCGTGACGATAGTCCGGCTATCCGGACACCCCCTAGTCCGGGACTCCCTCAACCTCCGCGGAGTCCACGAGCCTCTGGACCGTCACTGGCCCACGCGACCGCCACCAAAGAAGGTTCGGGTCAACGACAGGCTGGCTCCTCACCAACCTGCGCCCCCAGTAGGTAGCGCCTCCGAGTACCACCCCGGCGGAGCCCAGTCCCGGACATGGCCCATCTGGTCAAGCAGGTGTCGTCCTCCGCCGACTCGACGACGAGGATACGGATAGGCATCGTCCACGTCGATGCGGGAAAAATTGCTTTAACTAAAAAATAGCAACAAATTCTTACTAACTAGTTCTATTAATTCCACTAGTTCTTACTAAAAATAAACTTACTATAAATAAAAATATTCTAATACCTAATTAGCACCTAGTTCTTACTAACTAATTAGTACCTAGGAACTACTGCCCTAATTACCATCTAATTTGATGAACCTATAGGGGGGCAAAGTGGTAGCGGATATTCCAATTATCCAACTATAAAGTGAAATAAGTGGTCAAATTTTACTCGTTTTATGATTCATCTTAGAAATTTGATTCGTTTCCACCCTTACATTAACCCTAACTCATTTGCCGCATCCGCATCCGATTTGTTTCCACTCTTACATGAACCCTAACTAATTTGATGCAACTAAAATATAAAAAAACCCTAGGAAGAGGTAGGGGATAGGGAGGAGCAGGCGTGCTCACCTCGGGTGCCTGCGATGAGGGAGGGGCAGGCGGCGTCAAGGTCGGGGTCGGGGGCTCGGGCGCGCGGCGGATGGCGGCATCGAGGTCAGGGTCGGGGGCGGCGTCCGGGGCGGCATTAAGGTCGGGGGCAGGGGCGGCGTTGAATCTGGGGTCGGGGCGGCGTAGAGGGTGTGCGGAGAGCGCGCGACGGCCGACGGGTGACGGCGGCGGCGAGAGTGTGGACAGTTGGATTTGGGGAAGTGGCCGTGGGGAAGTACGAACCCCGTGGTTAAGTCAGAGGTAGCAGTAGCGCGTTCCAGGAAGAGCGCTACTGATACGTTAGCTACAACGCTTTCTGGGATACACGCTACTGCTACTCCTTTCTCTTTTTTCCCTTTTTCATTTAGTTTTCTTCACATTTTATTTTTTTTCCTTTCACCTTATTCTATTTCTTTCATTTTCAATTACCTTTCTATTTGCTTTCCATTTAATTTTATATCCTTTAGCAGTAGCGAGTTTACTATAAAAGGCGCTGCTACAAAGAATGTAGCGGTAGCGCGGTTCATTATATGTCGCTACTACTATGTGAAGCCTATCGGCTAAGCCGTGGGAATTTTAGTAGTAACGTGTTTAGGGCAGCACGCGCTACTACTAGAACTTTATCTGCAGCGCGGTTTGCCCAGGCGCGCTACCGCTAGTTAGCACCAGCGTGCTTTTTTGACCCTCGCTGCTGCTAAAGTTCTGTGTATAAGGTTTTCCCTAGTAGTGTATGTGTTGCAGCTTATGCATTGTACTCAAGTTCGGGCTATGAGTAAACTGTTCGATTTCAGCTGTTATGAGCTATATTTTCAAAAACGACCCTTAGCAAATCTCGAGGACGAGATTTTTCTGAAGGGGGGTAGTGTTGTGACACGCCAAAATTTTAACCTTGTTTTGTTAATTAAAATTTTGCCAGGAAACTTAAACTTTTATTTTCTGGATTTTCTTTTGATTTCAGAGCCATTCTTTTCTTTATTGTTATGGAGTTTTTACTCCAAGTGAAAACTTTCCAATTATATTATTGGACTGGTTTACCCTCTCAAGAAAAACATTTCTATTATCAGTGGATTTATTTGCATAATTAATGCTCTCTGAGCTTTATTCCTTAAAGTGATTTTTCATTAGTTTTGGAGCTCTATTTGAACTAAAACCATTTGATAAATTTTATTTAAAATTCCAAACAAAATTTGGAGATGTCATGTGATGTTTTTAAATCACTTTTATACAAAAAAATCTTCTGTTCATTGGAGATTTTGAGCTCTACGCCAAGTTTTCAATTCTGGTCCAGTGGGCAATTTTGCACTACAACCTATTTAAATATTCCTTTAAAACTTCTACCAAAATTATGGGATGTTAATAGGAGTATATTACTCAACTTTATGCAAAAACCCAGTGATGTTCTTTGAAAAATTTGAGTGAATCAACCTCATTTTCGTTCTGGTCCAACTTGATGATTTGTACTGCAACCATATTTTAACTTGCTCCTTTACCCATGATTCTTTTTCCTGCTTATGGACCACCCTGCAAAACCCTTAAGTCCAGGAGAGTGGACCCATTGGAGGATTTTAAGTGCATGCAATCATGCCTTTTTTTCTGTCCAAAACTGAAGATTTGCAAAACTTGCACTAGCAAGTTTCCGGTTTTGCCCAAATGACCTTGCCATCACCAACTACACCTAGAGAGAAAGTAATCTGGAGATTTTGGCCACCCCAAGAGTTGCCTAGGCGCCCATGGCATTCTGTCAAACACCTGGGGTACATGATCAGTTTTAACATGACTTGTAGCTTGCATTGTGAACTAAATTCCCTGCAACAACAACCTTGTCCACTAATCTTCTTGCAAACCCTAACCTAGGCCCGTTAATCCCCAGCCTCATCCAAACCCTCTAGCACACGCTGGCATTTTGTCGAGCAGTTGGCGTGCGCGCTCTGGGCGCGGCCAGAGCGCGCGTTTTGCACGTGCGTGCACGCGAGTCGCCGCGTCCCGCTGGCGCCTCCCCCGCGCCCGTTCTGGCCCCTCCCCTCTCCCAGTCAACGCACCCGACTCCTCTCTCGCCGCAGGGCCGCCTGGCCCCCTCCTGGCGCCCTACAGCGCCGCCACAGCAAGCCGCCACCGCCGCCCCAACAACCTCTGCCCTGGTCGGCACCGCCCGAGCCACACCAACGCACCAGCTCGCTCGTGGAACAGCCCGAGCTCATCCACTAGCTCGTCAGCTAGCGCCCGTCGCCGCCACGTCGCCCTGTCCACTACAGAACGGCGGTCGCCGACGATCCTATCCATGGCCGCCGCGAACCGACCTAGCCGCGCTATAAGTAGGGGCCCCCGAGCTCGTCCAGCGACTCAGGCAGCCTCAGACCATCCCCTCGAAGCCCCCACGCCAGTAATCGTCGGGGAAGAGCCATCTCCCCCATCTCCGGCCAGCTCGGCCGCCGCCACGTCCCAGTCCCGTTCGTCGCAACCAGGGCACCCCCTGCCCGTCCAACGCCACCACCCGAATCCCCTCGACCGTGCGGAGCTGCCCAGCCTCTCAATCGTGATCGGGAACCACCGTAGAGCAAAACCCCAAACCCACCCGAAGCCTCCTCCCCCGCGGAGCTCGTCGCCGGCGACTCCCTTCACCCCCGCCGACCCAACAACCACCGGGAGGACCGCCCCGGCCTGGCGGATCCATCCCTACCCTCGGATGCCCACGAGGAGCCGTCCTTCGCCGGCAAGGATCGCCGAAGCTCCGCCTCCGTTCGGACAAAGGAGAGGGAAGGCAGGTGATGACTGGTCAAACCTGACCAGTGGGCCCAAGGGACCCACTGTCAGTGACCCAGCCCCGCCTCCACGTGTTTTTAGTGAAGGCGTAAACCTCAGAAGTACGTCTCCTCTGCCCCAAAAGCGTATTCTTATTTGAAGCGTTTTTTTCCTGTTTTTTTTAAAACAGAGTTTGACTGAAATTTGACCGGCTATATCTTTCTAAATCAAAATGAATTGATTCTTTTTCCTACCTCTCTCAAGTTTTTTATAGTTTATTTTCAGATTTATTTGAAAAAATTTCAGACAACTTTTTTGTACTGTTTTGAAACTATGTGCTAAGTTGAATATTTTCAAAAATAGGAATTGTTGGACAGAGAAGAAAACTTTCAAAAAGTTTTGGAATGCCTCCTGCCTCTCCACAACTTGAAGGCAAGCATTCTGAACTCTGGCATAATATTTTTGTGTATCATTTGATACGGTTACAACACTCCTTGTCTCGGAGTTTTTGATATTTTGTGTGATGATGTGAACCTACTCATAAGTGCATGTTGGTGATTCCGTGCTACTGATATTTGATACGTTCTGATAGTAATCACCCTCGTATGCCTTTCATGCATACCGGAAGGAAGCCGGGAAAGTCTCTGTCTTGGGTAGACCCGAGCTTGTCCCTAGTTCCTCGTCGAGACGAGTGTGTCCGGTATGGCATGACGGGGTATGAGGAGTGTTGATTCTGTCTGTTGGTTGAAAATACATTTTTGATATGCTAATCATGCAGGGAATACTTAAACCTCCTGAGTCGGCCATAGATCGAGTCTTGTTCCAGTAACCCCCATACTTGTTTCGTACTACCACGTGTCCCTGCCATAGGTAGGGTACGGTTCAGTAAGTTGTCAATCCCTTCCTAGGACACATCGTACAGAGAGGCCATGGTGGAAGATACCGGCTGCATCCGGTAGGCATGCCACCTGGTCCGGGGGCATGGGTGTTTCCGGTTGGGACCGAGAGGGGGGCACCCCTTAGAGCGCGCGATATAAATTTGATCCCATGCTATGCGAGGTTGTAGCCTCCCCACTTAGAGTTTTGCTTAACAGGTGTCATGGGTGATTCCAGACACCGGTAAGCTGGTGTGTGCGGTCAGGTGTGTTTTCAATTAAAAGACCGTAAATGGAATTAGTCCCGATGGACTAAAGGAATCCATTACTCGTGGGTAAAGGGTACACCCTCTGCAGAGGTTAAATCTATTCGAATAGCCGTGTCCATGGTTAAGGACTACAGTCTGGGATGGGTCAAGTGTCGGTCTTAGTGTCGGTCTTCGGAGGAAAAACAGCTAAACCAGAACATTGATTATGACCTTTGACATATGATGAATATGATTATTATTATTGTGGACTAACCATTTATTTGAATTAAGGAGTATCCTTGGGACGGCTCTACCTCCTGGATATTCAGTGTGATTATTTTTATTTATAAGCCCTTTATGTGGTGTCGCTCAGACGCCCGACTGTGGCATGCTTGTTATTTCAATTACTTATAAGCCCTTTATGTGGTGTCGCTCAGACGCCCGACTGTGGCATGCTTCTTATTTCATTTACTTATAAGCCCTTTATGTGGTGTCGCACAGACGCCCGACTGTGGCATGCTTATTATTCCTTTTATGTACAAGCCCTTTATGTGGTGTCGCTCAGACGCCCGACTGATGCATGCTTCATGTTATTACCCTTTTACGGCGTCGCTTCAGACACCCGATCGGTGCTTTTCATTTCTACTTCCTGATGGTTTATTCATGTTTTATTTGAATGACCTGCTTGCATGCATCATATATCTGATTTCGTGACTGACATAGTGATCATGGCATATTTCAGAGCATGATTATCATTTGTTATATTATACCTGTGTTCATAATGTTTGCGAGTACATTCGAAGTACTCACTGGCTTGTCCCTGGCTATTGTCTTGGCCAGATTTCTTGCGTGGAGAGGAGCGTTGCGATGACAGCCCCGGAACCTACGCAATGGAGATAGCAGCCTCGCGAAGATAGGAGTTAACCTGGTCAGCTGTTCCTGTGGGAAATGGAGTCCCATAAACGCTGATGATCCACAAACCGCTTCCGCCATCAACCACTAGAAACCATTTGTTGTACTCATAGGCCAGAATGGTCTTGTACTGCATATTTTGTACTTGCTTGGAATTTCTATATCGAGTTGGTGCCTCATCAGCTAACAGTAAATCCTGGGGCTGATGAGCACAAGGGCCATTTTCTGGGAAATTAATGTCCCGAAAATCCGGTCCTGACAGGTATCCGGACAGCCGGACTGTGTACAACGTCCGAACTATTGAAGCGTGAAGATACAAGACTCAAGACTTCGACCCGTGTCCGGATGGGACTTTCCTTGGCGTGGAAGGCAAGCTTGGCGATCCGGATATTATATTTCCTTCCTTGTAACCGACTCCATGTAAACCCTAGCCCTCTCCGGTGCCTATATAAACCGGAGAGGTTGGTCCTTAGAAGGCCGATCACAATTACAATCATACCATCATAGGCTAGCTCTTAGGGTTTAGCCTCTACGATCTCGTGGTAGATCTACTCTTGTACTACCCATATCATCAATATTAATCAAGCAGGAAGTAGGGTTTTACCTCCATCGAGAGGGCCCGAACCTGGGTAAACATCTGTCCCTTGCTTCGTGTTACCATCAGCCTTGACGCACAGATCGGGACCCCCTACCCGAGATCCGCCGGTTTTGACACCGACATTGGTGCTTTCATTGAGATTTTCTCTGTGATGTCGCCACAAGGCTCGATAGCTGGTCTCATTGTCAATGACGACATTATCTCAGAGGGGGCTCTGGCTATAGGCCAGACGCTCCGGCTCGGCGGCTTTATCATGGCCACCCCATCGGCGGTGGCGCTGATGATGACTTCTCGGGTCATCAATCATAACTTTTGTGTTAGTTCGGAACTTGCCGAACAGATGGATCCAATGGAGCTCTCCTCCCTTAACGAACTCTTGGATCGCATCGCCGCTCTGGGAGTCGCTACAGACTATGACCGGATTGGGCTTAAACCCGACCAAAGGGACATCAGGTCCCCGCTGGCCACCCATGAAATAGCGATAGTGGAGGAAGCACACGCGGATTGCCCCTCAACATTGAGGACAAGTTATGTTCGGATCACCGAACTCCTTGAGCCAAAGACCTGCTCAAAGGAAACCTGACCCAGGTCCCGGACTTAGAATCGGGCATTGGGCCGAAGAAAATTGGCCACTCCGGATCCTGAGCTGTTCAGTTCGGGACCGCCCGCGCCCTTTGGCGTTAGATCGGATCAAAATCCAAACTCTAAACTGGACCTAAACTGTCTCTCCCTCATGAGGCAAGAGCCCCAGGAAACCGTACATCGCTACTGGCCCAGATTCCTCCTTGCGCTCAACAAGGTCAGGGACTGCCGCGAAGAGGACATGGTCTCACTTTTCTGCAAAAACTGCACGGACGAAGGACTCCTCAATGCTATAAGCCACCGCGACATAGTACGCTTCACGGACTTGGCAACCATAGTACGGAAGTACTGTGCGATGGAGAGCGCTTGGAAGACCCAAACAAAATTTTGGGATAGTACTGCTCTCACCAAAACCTTTGTCTGAACTAAACGGACGAACTCTCATAAGTCGTCCGACCCAACCCCCAAGAAACCAAAGCCCACCCCAGGGCGGGGATCCGTATTGGAAGAATGGCTCGACGGGCCATGTAAGCTCCACAGTACTCCGGATACAACACCGACTCATAGCCTTAAGGCATGTTGGATACTCCGGCAGGTGGCAAAAAGTGGCGAGGATCTTCTTGGGGGCCATAAAGCGGAACAACATCCTGCCAGCGAACACAATACGGTACTAACAGTCTTCGAGACTTTCGCCTCGAACAATAGGCGCAAGCGAGCTCATCGAAGCTCCGCTGAAATTTACCGTGTGGCAAAAATAAACCCTTGGAATGACACTGCTATAACTTTTAATGCCAGTGATGAACCTCGATTCCGGGCTGTCCGGGCACCAGCCGCTCTGGTCCTTAGTCCGACCGTAGATGGCTTTCAGCTAACTAAAGTACTCATGGACGGCGGAAGCGGATTAAATCTGATTTATAAAGAAACACTCAGCAAGATGGAGATTGATAAAAGCCGCATTGAACAAAGCGGCACGACCTTCAGGGGAATTATCCCTACTCGGGAAGCGCGGTGTGCGGGAAAAATCACACTCGATGTAATATTCGGCACCCCGGAGAATTATAGCTCTGAGGAAATCACATTCCAGGTGGCTCCTTTTAGCAGCGGATACCACGCCCTTCTAGGGTGGGACGCATTTACAAGCATTCAAGTTGTACCCCATTATGGGTACATGAAGCTTAAAATGCCCGGACCCAATGGAATCATCACTCTAGCGAGTGATCCGGACGTTGCACTTCGCGCCGAAAATAAAACCGCAGCTCTAGCCTTGGAAGCATTATCTGAAGCCCTAGCAGCCGAAGAGTTAACAACACTGCGGGCCACTGTGGACACGGACGACGTGATACTAGACAAGCGACCCAAGTCCACCTCATTCAAACCTGCAGACGAGATAGTCAAATTCCAGGTCCATCCAACGGACCCCACGAAGACAGCTTCCATCGGGACACAGCTGAGCCCCGCGATTGGCGCTTCACTACGAGATTTCTTATGCGATAATTGGGACATTTTTGCCTGGCACCTATCGGACATGCCAGGCATCCCACGCAGACTGGCCGAACACAGCCTCAATATTCTAAAAGGATATAAACCAGTCAAGCAGACCCTAAGGCGTTTCTCAGAGCCCAAACGACAGGCAATGGGGGAAGAGTTAGCCAAGCTACTCGAGGCCGGGTTCATCAGAGATATCAAACATCCGGATTGGCTGGAAAATTTGGTGATGGTACCAAAGAAGGACAAATCCTGGCGCCTATGCGTCGACTTCAAAGACCTCAACAAGGCTTGCACCAAGGATCCCTTTCCCCTCTCTCGCATCGATCAAATCATCGATGCCACAGCTGGTCACGACTCGATGTGTTTTCTCGACGCATACTCTGGATACCATCAAATAAGGATGGCAGAGTCTGACCAAGCTGCAACAGCTTTTATAATGCCATATGGCCCTTTTTGCTTCAACACTATGCCCTTCGGGCTCAAGAATGCCTGCGCAACCTATCAACGCATGATTCAAACATTCCTGGAAAAACAAATCGGCAAAACAGTGGAAGCATATGTGGACAACGTCGTCATAAAAACTAGACACGTCAAAACACTGATAGATGACTTGAGGCTCACATTCGATAACCTCCGGACATACGCCATTAAGTTGAATCCGGAAAATGCGTCTTAGGCGTCCCATCAGGGAAACTGTTGGGCTTCATTGTTTGCAATAGAGGAATTGAAGCGAACCCGGCAAAAATCCGAGCTCTGTCTCAGTTGGCTATACCAACAGACCTCAAGAACATCCAGAAGCTAGCCAGATGCGTGGCCTCTTTGAGCCGCTTTATCTCCAGGCTAGGAAAAAAGGCATTGCATCTTTACCGCCTCCTGCGGCGCACCGTACACTTCGTATGGACGAATGCAGCCGCGGCCGGACTCGATGAAATAAAGACCTTACTGGCCAGTAATCCAGTCCTAACAGCGCCAAACACCGGCAAGCCTATGCTATTATACATAGCGGCAACACACCAAGTTGTAAGCGCAGTACTCGTCGTCGAACGGGAGGTTGACGGATACAAATTCCCGCTCCAAAAGCCGGTTTATTACGTATCCACATTCCTCACCCCATGCAAATCCCGATACCCACGCTATCAAAAAATAGCATACGCGGTCTTCATGGCATCCCGGAAGCTGCGACACTACTTTCAAGAGTGTTCGATCACAGTAGCCTCCGAAGTACCACTCAATGACATAATAAACAACCACGACGCTACGGGCCGGATTGCTAAATGGGCCATCGAGCTCCTTCCGTTGGACATAATGTACAAACCACGGCGGGCCATCAAGTCGCAAGTACTGGCCGACTTTGTCGCCGAATGGACGGAAGCCAAACTCCCTAAAGAGTACGGCGCATACTCCAACTGGATCATGCACTTCGATGGCTCTAAAATGCTGGCCGGATTGGGAGCAGGTGTAGTCCTGACATCCCCCACCGGAGACACGGTCCAGTACGTCCTCAAGATATTATATACAGACTCCAACAATGCAGCCGAATATGAGGCTCTGTTGCATGGTCTTCGGATGGAAGTCTCTATGGGCATCCAACGCCTGGAAGTGCAAGGGGATTCGAACCTCGCAACCTCACAAATAAACGGAGACTTCAATGCCAAGGATCCGAAAATGGCGGCCTACCGTAATGCCGTCCTAAAAATGTCAGCGCGTTTCGAGGGGCTTGAGTTCCACCATGTGGCTCGAGAAAATAATCAAGCGGCGGACGTCCTCGCCTGCATCGGTGCCAAACGCGACCCTGTCCCACCTAACATATTCCTGGAAAGGCTGTTCAAGCCATCCGTAATATGGGAAGGGGAGTCCAGCAATACCAGCTCGGACCCGAATACACCCCCAGATATCGAACCGTCAGACATAATCGGAGGCTCTGCCACCGAAATAACATCCTCGACCCATGAAATCATGGTCGTTATTGCCCCGTGGACCGAACCTTTTTTGGCCCACCTAAATAGGCAGGAGCTACCCGAAGACCAAAATGAAGCACGCTGCATAGTCTGGCGTTCTAAAGCTTACAAAGTCCACGAAGGGGAACTCTATAAGAAAAGCGCGACTGGAGTGCTCCAAAGGTGCATCTCCGAAGAGGAGGGGCGGCAACTCTTGGCCGAAATCCATGCCGGACTGGGCGGACACCAACCGTGGCTCGAGCGCTAGTCAGCAAAGCCTTCCGCACAGGCTTCTATTGGCCAAAGTCCTGAGCAGACGCATAGGACCTTGTCCAACATTGCGTCGGTTGCCAGCTCTTTGCCAATCAGAGTCATATGCCCCCTACTGCTCTCTAAAAAATCCCCATAACTTGCCCTTTGCGGTCTGGGGGCTGGATATGGTCGGACCTCTTAAAGGGGGAAGCCATAAGAAAAAAATACTTATTGGTCATGGTGGACAAATTCACCAAATGGGTAGAATCTAAACCAGTCAAAACGGCTGAATCCGGACCAGTAATAGACTTCATATCCGGGGTCTTACACCGATACGGTGTCCCCCACAGCATCATCACTGATAATGGCTCAAATTTCATAGCCGACGAAGTGAAAACTTGGTGCGCAAAAATGGGCATTAAGCTCGATTACGCTTCCGTCTACCATCCCCAAACAAACGGCCAGGTAGAGCAGGCAAATGGTCTCATCATGAGCGGCATCAAACCCAGACTAGTGCGATCCTTGACAGATTCGGATACGCACTGGGTGGAGGAGCTCGACTCCGTACTCTGGGGGCTACGGACCACGCCAAATCGCACCACCGGATATACACCATTTTTTATTGTGTACGGCGCGGAAGCAGTATTACCTTGCGACATAATACATGATTCACCAGACATACATATGTACGAAGAGAAGGAAGCTGGGTTAGATCGGCAGGATAACTTAGATGCCCTGGAGGAGGAGCGTGACGTCGCAAAAGCCTGCTCCGCATTCTATCAGCAACAGGCTCGACGATATCAAAGCAGAGAAGTGCAGGCCAAAACTTACAATATTGGCGAGCTCGTTCTATGCCTACCAGAGAAGAAGGACAAGCTCAAACCCAAGTGGGAGGGTCCCTTCTTCATTGACAAAGTTCTCACCGGAGGAGCGTACCGCCTACATAATGCATCCGACAACAGACTCGAGCCGAACCCATGGAACGCGGCCAGACTATGGAGATTCTACGCCTAGCGCCGAACACAGTGTTCGTCTCCTAACCCCTCCTTTTCAATTATGCTCCATCCTTTTTTTCCTTTCTCGACCTTTTTCTCTCTTCACACAAAGTATTCAATACAGTGCGGATTTTCGGATCACTCCGGCCTCACTAAGTGTGTAAGCAATACCTGGGGGCTTCCTATATGGAAGCTAAAAATGATTACTCACATGGCCTTCTGCCCATCACATATGCATTCTTTTTCCATATGTGCCTTTTCTTCACCATTATATGCATCGATATGACTTAAGATCTTGCCAAGCTAGGTTGCCTGGCTCTTGTGTTTATGCCCTACGTTCCCGTTAATTCGGCTAGGGCATAAGGGGAGCACCTCTGCGATTGTTACTGCCGGTTCAGCCAGATGTGTACCTCAGACTGGGTGAAGCCGAAAGCTAGCTTCCTTAAGAGAATATTCGGTCGGTAAACAAAAGATGTATTCGTTTATTATAACATAAATCCCTAGAAGTCTTGTATCATGCGCCATCGTTCACAGTCCGTACATGTGAATCGTCGCATGCGTACCCAGGGAAAGAAACCCCTAACAGAACTATTCTCTCTGGAAGATGTTTCTTACTATCCATGTAATATAACATAACTAGTTGGGTACTTGTCTGTTCAAGCACTTATGACCCCTACGCCTTGTTTCCACACATACCCCGGTTTTGTATAACTGAGCAGGTATTCGGACACACCCCGGACTATAGGATCCGGGGGCTGAAGCAAAAAGGTCCGCCATGACAAATGATTTTAATCCGGCTAGGGGCTAATCATGCCCATTATATTACACAGTCACTTGGACTGACTATATTCCTCCTCTATACCGTCCAACAGGCTATCTAGCTTACAATCCTGTTGAGAATACTTAGCGGTTAACGCTAATGGTCATACACCAGACTCACGGGAATTTCTTGCCCATCGGGCCCCGCCGGTCCTACTTCGGCCATATGGTTTGGGTCCAGCTTGGTGTAGCGCGTCTTCACCATAGCCCAGGCTTCTCTTGCGCCTTGCCGGCAAGCGGACACCTTCCAGAGTCGGAAGCGCCGCCGTGCTCCTTGAAGCATATTCACAAGCTCCGCCATGCCATTCGGCAGCAAGCTTGATGGCTATAAAGCCTGAGCAACACCCTGCATCACTTGCCGAGCTCGCTCGTGAAGTTGCAAAAGGTCTTGCAGTAAATCACTTGTAGATGAGGGCATCTCCTCCTCAGGGCGACCCGTTAACATTCCTGCAAGCAAAATCCTTTCAATATACTTCCTCGCCGAACTATACTACAGTTCGTCTAGGCACTTACCGTAAATGCCGCGTCGAAGCCTCTTGTTCTCCTTCACGGAGTCCGCCAGCTGAGCGCGGAGATCTTTTAACTCCACGTCCAGCTGGACTTTGGCATCTTTAAGATCGTTCTTCTCCTTCCTAACTCGCGTAAGAATGCGCTCGCCAGCCTCCAGCTGCCTTTTGAGATGCGATGCGTCCTCTCTTACGTCCTCCGGATTCACCCCGGGATTGTCTGTAGAATTTTCTGTTAGACTTGTCACATCAGCCATTTACTAACTGGTGCATCTTCGTACAATTATGACAATTGTTACCAGATGAGGGCTTTTGGGGTTCCTCTAATTTGGCAACTGCGGCCCTCAGTTCGGCCTTGCATCCCTCCAGCTCCTGAGACAATTGGTCATTCTTCTCTACAAGGACCTGTACATAAATTGATCCTTAAAATTGTTGTCCCAACCGTTTCAAGTCTCAGGGGCTACTGCTATACATACTTATCAAAATTTCTTACCCGTATGTCTTTGGTATACTGGTTTGTCGCTTGGGCAAGCCCGCCCCGAGCAGCTCGGACGTATGTGTCCGCCGAATTGAAGGCATTAAAAGCCTCTTCGGAAAAAATGTTGTTTCGGAGCACGGCCCTCCGGCTTCGGTGATTCATGGCGCTCTCCGCTTCCGAGTTCGTGGCCGAACGCAAATCCGCATCCTCCGTCGAGGAACTAAGCGGTGCTGGCCCCGTGTCCGCCTCTGCCCCCGAAGCCGGTTCTGGAACCCGGCTGGTGGAGGCGTGATTGGTAGGGTCTCCGGATATAGTCCGGTTATTCCTCTTCCTGCCAGACACAAAGGGTGCTGTCATATTTTAAATTCTATAATTATAGGACAGGTTATTGCTTTACCTTTGTAGCGGTGTGTCAACCCTCACCGCCTTCCTCTTGAGCCTGCCCGATCTGGACGCCCGTGGTTGACGAGTCCCTAGGGGCTCGGCCCCTCGCTCTGGCCATCGTTTCTGAAAATAGAACGACGCCTCAAGGGTAAATTATAATACCTGGGGGGGGTCCTCTTCGAAGGATAGGGTTTTTTTAGTTCGGCTTACACGCGACGCGGGGAGCAGTCCAGGATAGTCGGCCGTAATGGCCACTAGGGCGCCATCCCAGCTTGCTTGATAGAATACCCCATTGACAAGCTCCACAGTGATATCCGGATCCACTTTAAGTCCCGGATCTTGGGCCCTTCCAGGGTCCTCTGGTTGCGGGGAGGGGCTGAAGATTCCTTCTACGACCTTCCTTAGTTCCTGCTCAGAAGCATAGATGCAAGTAATCTTAGCAGAAGAACGCTAGAGTAAGTAAAGCAGGGAAAAAGAATGGCAACTTACCCACGCTGGGGGTTGTACATGGAGAATCCGTCCGGCGTTTTTATGCGAAGGAATTCCTCCTCTTCCCCTTTGTACAAATCGGACAATATCCTTGCCAAATCAGCAGCGGAGTCCGGACCCTTACGGCCGCAGCGGGTGGCGTCATCTTCCCCGTTGAAATGCCACATGGGCTTCCCCCGATATTGGAGCAGCTGCACTCACCGTCTTATGCATATCTCCATAACCTCAACTATCGTCAGTCCGGATTTGGCCTATAACTTTATCTTGTTCATCAGGAGGAATATTTCCCTTGTGTCCTCTTCTTGAGGGCCCCGGGGGCGCCAGCTTAGGCGTGCCCTCGGCAGGGCGTTGCTGATCTGGGGGAGACCTGTCCGGACTGGATCCGGAAGGGGGACGTCGTATATATAGAACCACTCTGAAGGCCAGTTTTCTGGTGCCTTCTCAGGAGTGCCGGACAGGTATCCAGCCTCGGCAATGCACCATACTTCGGCCCAGCCCACTTGATATAGGGACTCCCCCTAGGTGCGGGGGACGAGGCAGAACAGCTTCCTCCATAATCCGAAGTGTGGTTCGCAACCTAAAAACAGCTCGCAAAGGGCAACATACCCCGCTATATTCAGAATAGAGGCAGGGGTAAGATTGTGCAACTGGTGGCCGTAGAACTCCAGGAGCCCGCGAAGAAATGGATGGATAGGGAACCCGACGCCCCTCAGCAGATGTGGGATGAGGCATATACGCTCCTTCGGAGATGGGTTAGGAGATCCATCAGCTTGTTCTCCTCCGTCATAAGTGGCTATTCCAGCTCGGACGGGGACCATGAACGCCGGTGGGAGAAACCCTTGGGTTTGTAACTCTATCAAACGGCTATGAGGAACTGAACACTCTCCCCAATCCCCCTACTTGGAACGAGAAGGGCAAGCAGAAGAGCTGTGACGGCCGGCCATGTTGGAATGGCTTTTCGCGGAGCGCTCTGTTGGATGCTGGCTCTGGGAGGAAGAGTGAGGTTTGGATCTGAGAATCCCCGTCCCTTCAAATAGACGGTTAGCCCGGAGGATCGAGGGTGGCAAATGCAAAAATGCCTCGACTCCTCGCATTCACTCGACATGTGGAGATGGTCATTACTGAGGCACCGAAGCCGAGGAGCACAACATTGATTGGAGGTCGGACACTATTCGTCGTAGCAGGTACTTTGGAGTATTTGAAGAAGGAACCCGCCTTGCAATGCCGAAGACAATACTGCGCGCCGGACTCATCGTCATTGAAGCCTGGTTCAGGGGCTACTGAGGGAGTCCTGGATTAGGGGGTATCCGGACAGCCGGACTGTGTACAACGTACATACTATTGAAGCGTGAAGATACAAGACTCAAGACGTCGACCCGTGTCCGGATGGGACTTTCCTTGGCGTGGAAGGCAAGCTTGGTGATCCGGATATTATATTTCCTTCATTGTAACTGACTCCATGTAAACCCTAGCCCTCTCCGGTGCCTATATAAACCGGAGAGGTTGGTCCTTAGAAGGCCGATCACAATTACAATCATACCATCATAGGCTAGCTCTTAGGGTTTAGCCTCTACGATCTCGTGGTAGATCTACTCTTGTACTACCCATATCATCAATATTAATCAAGAAGGAAGTAGGGTTTTACCTCCATCGAGAGGGCCCGAACCTGGGTAAACATTTGTATCCCTTGCTTCCTGTTACCATCAGCCTTGACGCACAGATCGGGAGCCCCTACCCGAGATCCGCCGGTTTTGACACCGACATTGATGCCAAAAGATGCAAAGTTGATAATGATAATGCAACATATTTGTGGCACTGCCGTTTAGGTCATATTGGTGTAAAGCACATGAAAAAAAATCCATACGGATGGATTTTTGGAATCAATTGATTGTGAATCATTTGATACTTGCGAACCATGCCTCATGGGCAAGATGAGTAAAACTCCATTCTTCAGAACAATAGAGCGAGCCAATGACTTATTGGAAGTAATACATATCGATGTATGCGGTCCGATGAGTGTTGAAGCTCGCGGCGGGTATCGTTATTTTCTGACCTTCACAGATAATTTGAGCAGATACAGGTATATCTACTTAATGAAACACAAGTCTGAAACATTTGAAAAGTTCAGCGAAGTGCAGAGTGAAGTGGAGAATCATCATAACAACAAAATAAAGTTTCTACAATCTGATCGCGGAGGCTAATAGTTGAGTTACGAGTTTGGCATTCATTTAAAACAATGTGGAATAGTTTCACAACTCACGCCACCTGGAACACCACAGCGTAATGGTGTGTCCGAACGTCGTAACCGTACTTTATTAGATATGGTGCGATCTATGATGTCTCTTACGGATTTACCACTATCGTTTTTGGGTTATGCATTAGAGACAATTGCATTCATGTTAAATAGGGCACCATCTAAATCCGTTGAGACGACACCGTATGAACTGTGGTTTGGCAAGAAACCTAAGCTGTCGTTTCTTAAAGTTTTGGGCTGCGATGCTTATCTGAAAAAACTTCAACCTGATAAGCTCGAACCCAAATCGAAGAAATGCGTCCTCATAGGATACCCAAAGGAGACTATTGGCTACACCTTCTATCACAGATCCGAAGGCAAGATTTTCCTTGCTAAGAATGGATCCTTTGTAGAGAAGGAGTTTCTCTCGGAAGAAGTGAGTGGGAGGAAAGTAAAACTTGATGAGGTAATTGTACCTTCTCCCGAGTTGGAAAGTAGTTCATCATAGAAATCAGTTCCAGTGATGCCTACACCAATTAGTGAGGAAGTTAATGATGATGATCATGAAACTTCAGATCAAGTAACTACCAAACCTCGTAGGTCAACCAGAGTATGTTCCGCTCCAGAGTGATATAGTAATCCTGTTCTGGAAGTCATGTTAGTAGACCATGACGAACCTACGAACTATGAGGAAGCGATGATGAGCCCAGATTCCGCGAAATGGCTTAAGGCCATGAAATCTGAGATGGGATCCATGTATGAGAACAAAATATGGATTTTGGTGGACTTGCCCAATGATCGGCAAGCCATNAAGCTCGAACCCAAATCGAAGAAATGCGTCCTCATAGGATACCCAAAGGAGACTATTGGCTACACCTTCTATCACAGATCCGAAGGCAAGATTTTCCTTGCTAAGAATGGATCCTTTGTAGAGAAGGAGTTTCTCTCGGAAGAAGTGAGTGGGAGGAAAGTAAAACTTGATGAGGTAATTGTACCTTCTCCCGAGTTGGAAAGTAGTTCATCATAGAAATCAGTTCCAGTGATGCCTACACCAATTAGTGAGGAAGTTAATGATGATGATCATGAAACTTCAGATCAAGTAACTACCAAACCTCGTAGGTCAACCAGAGTATGTTCCGCTCCAGAGTGATATAGTAATCCTGTTCTGGAAGTCATGTTAGTAGACCATGACGAACCTACGAACTATGAGGAAGCGATGATGAGCCCAGATTCCGCGAAATGGCTTAAGGCCATGAAATCTGAGATGGGATCCATGTATGAGAACAAAATATGGATTTTGGTGGACTTGCCCAATGATCGGCAAGCCATTGAGAATAAATGGATCTTCAAGAGGAAGACAAACGCTAATGGTAGTGTAAGTATCTACAAAGCTCGAATTGTCGCAAAAGGTTTTCGACAAGTTCAAGGTGTTGACTACGATGAGATTTTCTCACTCATATCGATGCTTAAGTCTGTATGAATCATGTTAGCAATTGCCGCATTTTATGAAATCTGCAAATGGATATGAAAACTACATTCCTTAATGGATTTATTAACGAAGAGTTGTATATTATACAACTAGGAGGTTTTGTCAATCCTAAAGGTGCTAACAAAATGTGCAAGCTCCAGCGATCCATCTAAGGACTGGTGCAAGCATCTTGGAGTTGGAATATACGCTTTGATGAGTTGATCAAAGCATATAGTTTTATACAGACTTGCGGTGAAGCCCGTATTTATAAGAAAGTGAGTGGGAGCACTACAACCTTTCTGATAAGTATATGTGAATGACATATTGTTGACCGGAAATGATGTAGAATTTTCTGGAAAGCATAAAGGAGTGTTTGAAAGGAGTGTTTCAAAGAAAGACCTCGGTGAAGCTGCTTACATATTGGGCATCAAGTTCTATAGAGATAGATCAAGACGCTTGATAAGAATTTCGACGAGTACATACCTTGATAAGATTTTGAAAGGATTTCAAAATGGATCAGTCAAAGAAGGAGTTCTTGCCTGAATTGTAAGGTATGAAGTTGAGTAAGACTCAAAACATGACCACGGAAGAAAATAGAAAGAGAATGAAAGTCATTCCCTATGCCTCAATCATAGGTTCTATGAAGTATGCTATGTTGTATGCCAGACCTATTGTGTACCTTGCCATGAGTTTGGAAAGGGGGTACGATAGTAATCCAGGAGTGGATCACTGGACAATGGTCAAAATTACCCTTAGTTTCCTAAAAGGACTAAGGAAATATTTCTTAGTTATGGGGGTGATAAAGAGTTGATCGTAAACAGTTATGTCAATGCAAGCTTTTACATCAATCTAGATGACTCTAAGTCTCAATCTGGATACATATTGAAAGTGGGAGCAATTAGCTAAAGTAGCTCCATGTAGAGCACTGTAGACATAGAAAATTTGCAAAATACATACGGCTCTGAATGTGGCAGACCCGTTGACTAAACTTCTCTCACAAGCAAAACATGATCACACCTTAGTTAATCACATGGCAATGTGGACTAGATTGCTGACTCTAGTAAACCATTTGGGTGTTAATCACATGATCATGTGAACTATTGGTGTTAAATCACACGACGATGTAGTTGTTGGAAATATGCCCTAGAGGCAATAATAAAATGGTTATTATTGTATTTCCTTGTTCATGATAATTGTCTATTGTTCATGCTATAATTGTATTAACTGGAAACCGTAATACATGTGTGAATACATAGACCACAACATGTCCCTAGTGAGCCTCTAGTTGACTAGCTCGTTGATCAATAGATGGTTATGGTTTCCTGACCATGGACATTGGATGTCATTGATAACGGGATCACATCATTAGGAGAATGATGTGATGGACAAGACCCAATCCTAAGCATAGCACAAGATCATGTAGTTCGTTTTGCTAGAGCTTTTCTAATGTCAAAGTATCATTTCCTTAGACCATGAGATTGTGCAACTCCCGGATACCGTAGGAATGCTTTGGGTGTACCAAACGTCATAACATAACTGGGTGGCTATAAAGGTCCACTAAAGGTATCTCCGAAAGTGTCTGTTGGGTTGGCACGAATCGAGACTGGGATTTGTCACTCCGTATGACGGAGAGGTATCTCTGGGCCCACTCGGTAATGCATCATCATAATGATCTCAATGTGACTAAGGAGTTAGCCACGGGATCATGCGTTACGGAACAAGTAAAGGGACTTGCCGGTAACGAGATTGAACGAGGTATGGGGATACCGACGATCGAATCTCGGGCAAGTAACATACCGATGGACAAAAAGAATTGTATACGGGATTAATAGAATCCCCGACATCGTGGTTCATCCGATGAGATCATCGTGGAACATGTGGGAGCCAATATGGGTATCCAGATTCCGCTATTGGTTATTGGCCAGAGGTTGTCTCGGTCATGTCTGCATGGTTCCCGAACCCGTAGGGTCTAGACACTTAAGGTTCGGTGACGCTAGAGTTGTTAAGGGAAATAGTATGTGGTTACCGAAGGTTGTTCGGAGTCCCGGATGAGATCTCGGACGTGACGAGGAACTCCGGAATGGTCCGGAGGTGAAGATCGATATATTGGACGAAGGGTATTGGAGTCTGGAATTGTTCTGGGAGTACCGGGTGACGACCAGCGTGACCGAAAGGTGTTTCGGATGCCCCGGCAAGCGTTGGGGGGCCTTATGGGCCAAGGGGAGGGGGCACACCAGCCCACTAAGGGGTTGTGCACCCCTCCCAACCCCTCTCACATAACCTAGAGAGGTGGGGGTGCCTCCCCTAGGGCAGCCGCACCTCCCGGCTTGGGGGGCAAGTTTCCTAGGGGTGGGGGCGCCCAAACCCATCTAGGGTTTCCCCTGTGGCCACCACTCCTCCCCTAGGGAACCCTAGGGAGCCTCCTCCACCCCCGTTCCCCCTGTATAAAGTGAGGGAGAGAGAGGCCAGCCGCACCCCTTCCCTGGTGCAGCCCTCTCCCTCCTCCAACTCTTCCTTCTCCTCTGTAGAGCTTGGCGAAGCCCTGCAGGAATACAACAAGCTCCACAACCACGCCGTCGTGCTGCTGGAGTTCTCCCTCAACTTCTCCTCTCCCCTTGCTAGATCAAGAAGGAGGAGACGTCCCCGTGATGTACGTGTGTTGAACATGGAGGCGCCGTCCGTTCGGCGCTAGATCGGATCTTTCACGATTTGAATCGCCGCGAGTACGACTCCATCAACCGCGATCTTGTAACGCTTCCGCTTAGCGATCTTCAAGGGTATGAAGATGCACTCCTTGAGGGAGTCCTGGATTAGGGGGTGTCCGGATGGCCGGACTATAACCTTTGGCCGGACTCCTGGACTATGAAGATACAAGATCGAAGACTTCGTCCCGTGTCCGGATGAGACTTTCCTTGGCGTGGAAGGCAAGCTTGGCGATGCGGATATGTAGATCTCCTCCCATTGTAACCAACTCTATGTAACCCTAACCCTCTCCGGTGTCTATATAAACCGGAGGGTTTTAGTCCGTAGGGCGAACAACATTCATACCATAGGCTAGCTTCTAGGGTTTAGCCTCTCTGATCTCGTGGTAGATCTACTCTTGTACTACCCATATCATCAATATTAATCAAGCAGGAGTAGGGTTTTACCTCCATCGAGAGGGCCCGAACCTGGGTAAAAACATCGTGTCCCTTGTCTCCTGTTACCATCCGCCTAGACGCACAGTTCGGGACCCCCTACCTGAGATCCGCCGGTTTTGACACCGACATTGGTGCTTTCATTGAGAGTTCCTCTGTGTCGTCATCTTTCGGCCCAATGGCTCCTCCTATCGTCAACAACGATGCGGTCCAGGGCGAGACTTTTCTCCCCGGATAGATCTTCATATTCGGCGGCTTTGCACTGCGGGCCAATTTGCTTGGCCATTTGGAGCAGATCGAAAGCTACGCCCCTGGCCATCAGGTCAGATTTGGAAGTTTGAACTACACGGCCGATGTCCGCGGAGACTTGATCTTCGATGGGGTCGAGCCATAGCCAAACGCGCCGCACTGTCACGATGGGCATGATCTAGCTCTGCCGCCGAACAGTGCCCTGGAGGCCGCACCAGTGTCCGCTCCGACCTCTAGCTCAGAGCCGACTGCGCCAATCGAGGATGGATGGCTAGACACCGCCTCGGGGGCTGCAATCTCTACGGCGATCGAGCCAAACACCAGCCTTGTCCTTTGCGGAGCTCGTGACTCCAAGGTGCCAGACTTTTCCTCGGACTCCGAACCTTCCGCGCCCCTGCCAATCGAATCCAATTGGGCGCCGATCATGGTGTTCACCGCCGCGGACATCTTTCAGCACTCGCCCTTCGGCGACATCCTGAATTCAGTAAAGTCTCTCTCTTTATCAGAAGAGCCCTGGCCGGATTATGGTCGGCAAGGTTGGGATGCGGACGACGAAGAAATTCGAAGCCCGCCCACCACCCACTTTGTAGCCATTGTCGATGATTTAACCGACATGCTCGACTTCGACTCCGAAGACATCGATGGTATGGACAACGATGTAGGAGACGAACAGGAACCAGCGCCTATAGGCCACTGGACAACCACCCCATCACAATGTATACATGGTGGATACACCTAAAGGAAACGACGACGAGGAACAAAGGGACGCAACGAGGGATCGTTCCCTCGAAAAGCAATCAAAGCGGCGGCGTAAGCGCCGCTCCAAACCCCACCTCGACAGAGAAAGCGGCCATACAGACCCAGCCATAGAGCAGGGCGAGCCGGCGGACGACGAACATGCCATCGAGCAACCGTCCGAACAGGGCAACTTGGATAAACAACCCGTCCCCGGCGAAGACAACAGTCCGGACGACCACATGCCGGACAAGTTGCTGGAGCAGAAGAACCTCCAAAAAAGGCTCGTCGCCACTGCGCGTAGCCTGAAAAAGCAAAAGCGGAAGCTCAAAACAGCGGAAGATGCACTCAGAATTAGATGGAGCAAAGTACTCAACACCGCAGACAAATACGGCGTTAGTCGCCACACAAAGAGCTATCCGAAGTAAAAATTACTGCCGGAATTTGATGATGAGGCCTTAGAGCCTCCGCAATCAAAAAATAAGGAAGCCACCCAGTCGGACAAACGACCCCATGGCCAACACAGTGCGGCAAAGGACGCCGCACACAAGCCGGCACGCGATCCGCACATGGATTCACATCAAAAAGATGGCCCAGCCAGATCTATCTATGGGCCAAGAAAGCAAGCTCTAGTAAGCAATGCAACACATCAAATATCCGAACATCACGGTACGCCCAGATATAGGGCTGCCGCACACCCCCTATGTTTCACCGGTGAGGTGCTGGATCATGAATTTCCAGCGGGATTCAAGCCCGTAAACATAGAGGCATACGACAGAACAACAGACCCTGGAGTCTAGATTGAGGATTACATCCCTCACATACACATGGCTAGAGGAGATGATCTCCACGCCATAAAATACTTACCCCTCAAACTCAAAGGGCCAGCCCGGCACTGGCTTAAAAGCCTTCCCGAAAACACCATTGGAAGTTGGGAAGAGCTCGAGGATGCTTTTCGGGCAAATTTTCAAGGGACCTATGTCCGACCTCCGGATGTAGATGATTTAAGTCATATAACTCAACAACCCGGAGAGTCAGCCCGGGAACTCTGGAACAGATTTCTTACTAAAAAGAACCAGATAGTCGACTATCCGGACGCTGAAGCCTTAGCAGCTTTCGAACACAGCGTTCAAGATGAATGGCTCGCCAGACACCTCGGCCAAGAAAAGCCAAGAACAATGGCCGCATTAACAAGCCTCATGACCCGCTTTTGCGTAGGAGAGGATAGCTGGTTGGCAAGATGCAGTACCAGCGACCCAAGTACATCCGAAGTTAGGGACAGAAATGGAAAACCGCGACGCAGCAAAGACCAGCGCTGGACCAAGGGAAACAGCCCGAAGAGCACGGTAGTCAATGCGGGATTCAAAAGCTCTAGGTAGAATCAGAAAAAGCTGCCCCTCAAGGATAACAGGGACGAGCTATCTAACCTAAACAAAATCTTGGACAAGATGTGTCAAATCCACAATACTCCCGGGAAGCCTGCAAACCATACACACAGAGATTGTTGGGTCTACAAGCAATCCGGCAAACTCAACGCCGAACACAAGGGGCTCGACACACCAAGCGAGGACGATGACGAACCCCACAAGTAGAGCACCGGAAAACCAAAGAACTTCCCACAAGAAGTCAAAACAGAAAAGTCACTTCACGTGACAAAAGGGGAGAACAGAGTGGCGCCCATAGAGATACGCGCCATACAGCCTATCCCAGAGGAGTCCCGCCACTGGTTGTTAAAAGCAATCACCTTCGACCATCAGGATTACTCTAGAAGTATCCGGAATGCAGGCTGGACTGCCTTGGTATTAGATCCGATAATTGACGGACTCCACTTTACACAAGCCCTAGTGGACGGCGGCAGTGATTTAAACCTGCTATATCAGGACACAATCCGCAAAATGGGGATAGACCCAACAACAATTCGCAATAGCAACACTTCCTTTCAAGGGGTAACGACAGGCCCAGATGCCCATTGTACGGGCTCTCTCCTGCTAGAAGTTATGTTTGTCTCACCCGACAACTTCCGCCGTGAAAAGCTAACCTTCCACATCACCCCATTTACAAGTAGCTATCAAGCACTACTAGGACGCGAAGCTTTCGCCCGCTTTAACGCAATACCACATTATGCATCCCTTATACTTAAAATGCCCGGTCCACGAGGCATCATCTCATTAAAGGGAAATATCGAGTGTTCCTCAAGCGCGGAAGACTGTGCGGCTGCCTTAACAGCCACACACTAAACCGGCTTCACTAATCAAAGCACCTAAACAGGTCGTTCAGACCCCGGACATGGCTAGACGAGTCCGGCGTAAACATACAAGGGCTTACTAGCCGCATACCCCCGTTCAAGGGGCTCCGCGCATGTACAAAAAGAGACAATAAAGCTCAATTTTATTCATTTTTTAAATTGTACTTTGTTTATTTAATATAACGTACATTTTCGCACGATCTTTTTCAACTAAGTTCCTCTCTTTTATAGATGAACACCGTGCTACACCCGTCCAGGATACGGCACAACGGAGACACATGCGCAGATGTGAAGTAGGGACCCGTTCCAAGGATTCTTTTCAGATTAAGACCCTGCGTAAACCTTTTTTACTGTCTCTTGTTGATACACATCCCCCGATTTCTTGCTATAACCGAGGTGGAGGCTGGCGTCTTGGCATTAGCCATGTCACGATTTTGCGCGTACCTGGACACCAGGGGCTTATTACTAAGGGCGTTGTTCAGCCCGTTGTCATAAAGACCGAATACCTTAGGGAGTGTTCGGCGTCGCGAGTTTGGCCTTATATGCATCAGCTCCGAATCATGTCTTTGGTCAAATGTTGGGTTTGCCCGGCTCCTGCCTTACGTTCCGCTCTATCGGCTAAGGCGGCACCAGGAGAACTACTGCGATTGTGCCCCGTTTCGGCCAAGCGAGCACCTCAGTAGAGAAAGCCAAAAACTGACTGTCATGATATAGCGTGAGACTGGTCAACCACTCGATGACCCACCGGAATCTTTAGGATTCCTCCGCATTAACGAAGGGCCGTTTCCTGGTCAGGCACACACGCGCCCCGTATTCGGGCGAGCGCGGTGCCCCTAGGGGCTATATAGTAGCCCCACTTTCAAACTCCTATAGCTAAGTGAAAGTGATAAAGCATTATAGTCCGGTTGCCTAGTTCGCTGCGCTATCACCTCCTTTATAGGACCAAGACGTTGGATCAAGTGTGAAAATGCGCCTTCTGCGAACACCCCCGCATTATATGCGTGGGGGCTGAAGCCGAAGACTGCCATCTTTCAGGTTATATTCACATATACATTAACGGCCGCACATGAGGTATTTTAATTCTTGCAGGCACAATTATAAAAAGCTTTTATATTCCATCGAAACATTGTTTTACAATAATACATGTTATTCGAACATGATATCCTTCGAGCACTGCGTCTCTATTAAACGAGCGCCCTGCAGAACTTCCTGAAAATAGTGCTCGGCAGTTACTCGGCTCCCGTCTGAATCTTGGGATGCAACGTCGGTGGCCTTCATCTCCGCCCAGTATGTCTTGACACGGGGAAGAGCCATCCGCGCACCCTCTATGCATGCTGACCTCTTCATTGCATTGATATGCGGCACCGCACCAAGGAACTGTTGCACCAAACCAAAATAACTCTTCGGCTTGGGCCTTCCCGGCCACAGATGACTCACGACATCCTTCATGGCGAGTCCGGATAACCTATTCAGCTCCGCCCATTCGGCCAAACGCTCGGTTAATGGAAGTGGGCGCTCTGGATTGTGGAACTGCGACCAAAAAAGCTTTTCCACTTCGTGATCCTATTGATCTCGGAAGTGTTCGGCCGCGTCCGTGGCACTTGCTGCCAAATCCAGATAAGTATCCGCCGCACTCCACATCCGGTCCAACTGAGCATATTTAAGATCCCCGAACTTCATCCGCCGCATAAAGGGCTTTCCAGCCGCGATATCTCCGGCCTGACGTAGCTCCTGCTTCATGGCTCTCATTGCAGAGCGAGCATCTTTGGCCTCGGTAGTGGCCTTCTCCAGGTCCTTTTGTTCTGCCCGATCTTCTTTTTTAAGAAACTTGCAGTGGTCGGCAGCATCACAGCCATATCGGCCATTTCCTTCCTGCTTCGGCAGTGAGCAGCCTGTTCGGCTTTCAGCTCTTCGGCCGCCTTTAAGGCAGCCGCATCACTTTTTCTGACCTGCTCCTTGGCTCGGGCGAGTTCCGCCCGAAGTTTCTCCATGGAAGCGGCACCGTCTACATAAAGCATACATGTTGTAAGGCACTGGCATCAAGCCCCCTTACCAGGTGTCCGCGGAGAAATTGCATACCTTGTGACTCGTCAAGCCGCTTGTTAACAAGCGCGATGTCGGCATCTGCCACGTCAAGTTGCCGCTTTAGCTCGGCAAATTCATAAGTTCGGCTAGCCACCGGACACTTCGCCACCTATGTAGGAACGGCGACATGTTATACCTGGGACTATGATCCTCGGTGCGACGTCATTTTTGACAACGCACCGAGTCTCAGGGGCTACTATCTATACAGGGCGCATCTTTTATATGCGGAACTGTCAAAAGGTACATCATTTTGCGTACCTCAAAACCTGTCAGTAAACTCCTGACGGCGTCGTGCAATGCACGGTGTTCTTCTGAGATAGACGCTCGCCCGAGAAGATCCTTCAGCTCCTCCGACCGTGCACCGGACGGTGCCGGACTCGACCGATGGCCTTTTTCGAAGGCCGGACACGAAGGGCTTTGGGGAGCCATATGGCTGCTTTCCGGCTGTGCCGGATTCGGAGAAACCCTCTGTGACGACACCTCAGGGTCACTCGCCTCGCAAGGCGGTACGGCAGGGGGAGGCGTTCCGCTCTCCATCATCTTTGGACGAAGATCCCCTGAAGATGAGCTCTGCTTAGAAGGGCTGAGATCCGAACTACAAGATAAAAATTCAGTTATCTTTCTCAGGAATAGAATACTGATGTCTCTTATTTTAAAACTCCCCTCTCTACTTACGGCTCGGTGGAGGGCTGATCCCCTTGAGGGCACAGTGCGGCCGAGGCACCTCCCGCCGGAGGACCCTCTGATGAAGATTTCTTCCCCCGCTTTGAGACCATGGTCTCCGGGTCTTCAGAGGCGGTCCTCTTCTTTCCCTGGATGGAGGGATTCTCGATTCCTCCTTTCCTGACAGCCTCCTTCGGGGAAACGGTAGCTTCCTTGTTCCCCCCTTCGCCTTCTTCCAAAGGCGCAACCTCCAGCATCCTGGTTAACACGGGATCCGGCGCGATCTCGGGGAGGGGGGTCGGACACCTGATTAGCTTTGCTTTCGCTATCCACTCCTGTTTAAGGGACAGCTCTTTTAAGGGCAATTTTATGATGAATATACGGATAGCGTGTCCGGGTACAGGGCTACTTACTTGAGTATCCGGGCGATTGCAGCTCAGACCTGCGTCCTCGGTCGAGTCCGGACACATTGCTTGTCATCCGAAGAACAATTTGTACATCTCCATGGGCGTCGCGCCCGTAAAGTGTTGGAGAGCTCGTGGTCCCTCCGGATTAAACTCCCACAGGCGGAGGGGGCGGCGTTTGCAGGGCGAAGTGCGGCGAATCAACATGACTTGCGTCACTACGGCCAGGTTGATGTCTCTTTCCAGGAGATCTTGAATGCGGCCCTGCAACAAGGGCACGTCCTTGGACGGCCCCCAGTCGAGCCCTTTATTGACCCATGACGCCAGCCGCGGGGGAGGACCCGAGCGAAAGGCAGGTGGCGCCACCCACTTGGTGCCCCTGGGAGCTGTGATATAAAGCCACTCTCGTTGCCATAAGCTGAACTCCTCTTGAAAAGAGCCCTCGGGCCACAGAGCGTCAGCATTCTTGCTTATAACAGCCCCTCCGCACTCCGCTTGCAGCCCCTTGATCATCTTCGGCTCCACTTTGAAGGTCTTAAGCCACAATCCGAAGTGAGGGGTAATGCGGAGGAAGGCTTCGCACATGACAATGAACGATGAGATGTGGAGGATGCACTCCGGATCCAAGTCATAAAATTCCAACCCATAATAAAACATGAGCCCCCTCACGAAGGGGTCCGTCGGGAAGCCTAGCCCCCAAAGGAAGTGAGACACGAACACCACGCTTTCACTAGGCTTGGGAGTGGGAATAGCCTGCCCTTGAGCAGGCAGCCTATGCAAAATTTTGTCGGTTAAATACCTGGCATCTCTTAGCTTTAGCACGTCTTCTTCCGTAACAGAGGAAGGCATCCACCGGCCTTGAAGGTCGGAGCCGGACATCATCAAAGGTCCGAAGCGCCTGAATCTGGAGCTTTGGGTGTTGGAACTCGAGGCGAGGGGCGGATTCGATTAAGATTGAAAGAAAGGAGTAGAGCCTTGGTCTCTTTATAAAGTGGTTGAATACCAAGAGCCCTCCCCGTGACCGTTTGGGACTCGCCTTCGATAGAGGAGACGTGCCAACGGGCACGATTGGGTTACCCACGCCCGTATTGATGAGAATCCCGGAATAAGGGGACACGATCTCTGCTTTGACAAGACGTGCCAAGGAAACCGCCTCGCTAAACGCGCCGAGGTGGGACAGTAAAAACGATTCGAATAAAGGCTTGGCCGTGGTGTGATGTCACACTGTGGAATACGTCAGCAGATTGGATTTGTGCAAATATTATTCTCTCTACGGTGGTATGTGGAACTTATTTTGCAGAGCCGGACACTATCCTTGTGTTCAAAATCTTCTATGAAGTATTCGGAGGAGGAACCCACCTTGCAATGCCGAAGACAATCTGCGCGCCGGACTCATCGTCATTGAAGCCTGGTTCAGGGGCTACTGAGGGATTCCTGGATTAGGGGGTGTCCGGATGGCCGGACTATAACCTTTGGCCGGACTCCTGGACTATGAAGATAAAAGATTGAATACTTCGTCCCGTGTCCGGATGGGACTTTCCTTGGCGTGGAAGGCAAGCTTGGTGATGCGGATATGTAGATCTCCTCCCATTGTAACCGACTCTATGTAACCCTAACCCTCTCCGGTGTCTATATAAACCAGAGGGTTTTAGTCCGTAGGACGAACAACAATCATACCATAGGCTAGCTTCTAGGGTTTAGCCTCTCTGGTCTCGTGGTAGATCTACTCTTGTACTACCCATATCATCAATATTAATCAAGCAGGAGTAGGGTTTTACCTCCATCGGGAGGGCTCGAACCTGGGTAAAAACATCGTGTCCCTTGTCTCCTGTTACCATCCGCCTAGACGCACAGTTCGGGACCCCCTACCCGGGATCCGCCGGTTTTGACACCGACACTCCCTCTCTCTCGTCGCTAGCATCTCCTAGATTGATCTTGGTGACACGTATGAAAATTTTGAATTATTACTACGTTCCCCAACAGTGATATCAGAGCTAGGTCTATGCGTAGATTCTATGCACGAGTAGAACACAAAGTAGTTGTGCGCGATGATTTGGTCAATTTGATTGCCGTTACTAGTCTTATCTTGATTCGACGGCATTGTGGGATGAAGCGGCCCGGACCGACCTTACACGTACGCTTACGTGAGATAGGTTCCACCGACTAACATGCACTTGATGCATAAGGTGGCTAGCGGGTGTCTGTCTCTCCCACTTTAGTCGGATTGGATTCGATGAAGCGGGTCCTTATGAAGGGTAAATAGCAATTGGCATATCACCGTTGTGGCTTTTGCGTAGGTAAGAAACGTTCTTGCTAGAAACCCATAGTAGCCACGTAAAACATGCAATAACAATTAGAGGGCGTCTAACTTGTTTTTGCAGGGTATGCTATGTGATGTGATATGGCCAAAAGGATGTGATGAATTAAATATATATATGTGATGTATGAGATTGATCATGTTCTTGTAATAGGAATCACGACTTGCATGTCGATGAGTATGACAACCGGCAGGAGCCATAGGAGTTGTTTTAATTTATTGCATGACCTGCGTGTAAATGAAAAACGCCATGTAATTACTTTACTTTATTGCTAACCGTTAGCCATAGTAGTAGAAGTAATAGTTGGCGAGACAACTTCATGAAGACTCGATGATGGAGATCATGGTGTCATGCCAGAGACGAAGGTGATCATGCCGCGCCTCGAAGATGGAGATCAAAGGCGCAAGACGATATTGGCCATATCATGTCACTTTATGATTTGCATGTGATGTTTATCATGTTTACATTTTATTTGCTTAGAACGACGGTAGCATAAATAAGATGATCCCTTACTAAAATTTCAAGAGATGTGTTCCCCCTAACTGTGCACCGTTGCGAAGGTTCGTTGTTTGGGTGTGATAGATTATAACATTCGCATACAACGGGTGTAAGCCTGATTTACACATGCAAAACACTTAGGTTGACTTGACGAGCCTAGCATGTACAGACATGGCCTCGGAACTCAAGAGACCGAAAGGTCGAACATGAGTCGTATAGTAGATACGATCAACATGAAGATGTTCACCGATGATGACTAGTCCGTCTCACGTGATGATCAGACATGACCTAGTTGACTCGGATCATGTATCACTTAGATGACTAGAGAGATGTCTATCTAAGTGGGACTTCATTAACTAATCAGATGAACTTAATTATCATGAACATAGTCAAAAGGTCTTTGCAAATTATGTCGTAGCTTACGCTTTGGTTCTACTGTTTAAGATATGTTCCTGGAGTAAATTTAGTTGAAAGTTGATAGTAGATATTATGCGGACTGGGTCCGTAACTGAGGATTATCCTCGTTACTGCGCAGAAGGCTTATGTCCTTAATGCACCGCTCGGTGTGCTGAACCTCGAACGTCGTCTGTGGATGTTGTGAACATCTGACATGCATGTTTTGATGACTACGTGATAGTTCAGTGCGTAATGCTAACGGTTTAGAATTGAGGCGCCAAAGACGTTTTTGAAACATCGCAGAACATATGAGATGTTCCAAAGACTGAAATTGGGATTTCAGACTAGTGCCCACATCAAGAGGTATGAGACCTCTGACAAGTTTCTTAAGCCTGCAAACTAAGGGAGAAAAGCTCAATCATTGAGCATGTGCTCAGATTGTCTGAGTACTACAATCGCTTGAATCGAGTGGGAGTTAAACTTCCAGATGAGATAGTGATGGTTCTCCATAGTCACTGCCACCAAGCTATTAGAGCTTCGTGATGCACTATAACATATCAGGGATAGACATGATGATCCTTGAGCAATTCGCGATGTTTGGCACCGCGAAAGTAGAAATCAAGTAGGAGCATCAATTGTTGATGGTTAGTAAAACCACTAATTTCAAGAAGGGATACTTCATGAAACGGCAAATCAGTTGCTGCACTAGTGAAGAAACCCAAGGTTGAACCCAAACCCGAGACTAAGTGCTTCTGTAATGAGGGGAACGGTCACTGAAGCAGAACTACCCTAGATACTTGGTAGATGAGAAGGCTGGCAAGGTTGACAGAAGTATTTTGGATATACATTATATTAATGTGTACTTTACTAGTACTCCTAGTAGCACCAGGGTAATAAATACCGGTTCGGTTGCTAAGTGTTAGTAACTCGAAATAAAAGGCTACGGAGACTAGCTAAAGGTGAGATGACGATATGTTGGAAGTGTTTCCAAGGTTGATGTGATCAAACATCGCACGCTCCCTCTACCATCGAAATTGGTGTTAAACCTAAATAATTGTTATTTGGTGTTTGCGTTGAGCATAGACATGATTGGATTATGTTTATCGCAATATGGTTATTCATTTAAGGAGAATAATGGTTACTCTGTTTATTTGAATAATACCTTCAATGGTCTTGCACCTAAAATGAATGGTTTATTGAATCAAGATCGTAGTGATACACATGTTCATGCCAAAAGATATAAGATAGGAATGATAGTACCACATACTTGTGGCACTGCCATTTGAGTCATATTGGCATAAAACGCATGAAGAAGCTCCATGTTGATGGATCTTTGGACTCACTCGTTTTTGAAAAGATTGAGACATGTGAACCATGTCTATTGGTATATATGCATGAAGAAAGTCCGTATAGATGTATCGTTTGGACTCACTTAATTTTGAATCACTTGAGACATGCAAATCATACCACATGGGCAAGATGACTGAAAGGCCTCGTTTTCAGTAAGATAGAACAAGAAAGCAACTTGTTGGAAGTAATACATTTTGATGTGTGCAGTCCAATGAGTGCTGAGGCACGCAGTGGATATCGTTGTGTTCTTACTTCACAGATAATTTGAGTAGATGCTGAGTATATTTACTTGATGAAACACAAGTCTGAATTATTGAAAGGTTCAAGTAATTTCATAGTGAAGTTGAAGATCGTCGTGACAAGAGGATAAAATGTCTATGATATGATCTTAGAGATGAATATCTGAGTTACGAATTTGGCACACAATTAAGAAATTGTGGAAATTGTTTCACATCTAATACCGCCTGGAACACCATAGTGTGATGGTGTGTCCGAACATCATAACTGCACCCTATTGGATATGGTGCAAACCATGATGTCTCTTATCAAATTACCACTATCGTTTATGGGTTAGGCATTAGAGACAACCACATTCACTTTAAATAGGGCACCACACTATTCCGTTGAGACGACACCGTATGAAGTATGGTTTAGAGAAACCTAAGCTATCATTTCTTGAAAGTTTGGGGCTGTGACGCTTACGTGAAAAAGTTTCAGGCTGATAAGCTCGAACCCAGAGCGGATAAATGCATCTTCATAGGATACCCAAAACAGTTGGGTATACCTCCTATTTCAGATCCGGAAGCAAAAGTGATTGTTTCTAGAAACAGGTCCTTTCTCGAGGAAAAGTTTCTCTCGAAAGAACTGAGTGGGAGGATGGTGGAGACTTGATGAGGTTATTGACCCGTCACTTCAACTATTGGGTAGCAGGGCACAGGAAGTTGTTCTTGTGGCGCCTACACCAATTGAAGTGGAAGCTTATGATAGTGATCATGAAACTTTGGATCAAGTCACTACCAAACCTCGTAGGTCGACAAGGATGCGTACTACTTCAGAGTGGTACGTAATCTTGTCTTGGAAGTCATGTTGCTAGACTACAATGAACCTACGAGCTATGAAGAAGCGATGGTGGGCCCGGATTCCGATGAATGGCTCGAGGCCATAAACAACCGAGAGAAGATCCATGTATAAAAGCAAAGTATAGACTTTGGAAGAACTACTTGATGGTCGTAAGGCTGTTGGGTGTAGATGGATTTTAAAAGGAAAACGGACAATGATGGTAAGTGTCACCATTAAGAAAGCTCGACTTGTCGTTAAGATGTTTTCCGACAAGTTCAAGGAGTTGACTACGATGAGACTCTCTCACTCGTAGCGATGCTAAGAGTCTGTTGGAATTATATTAGCAGTTACTGCATTATTTATGAAATCTTGCAGATAGGATGTCAAAACATTGTTTCCTCGATGATTTTCTTGAGGAAAGGTTGTATGTGATACAACCAGAAGATTTTGTCAATCCTGAAATATGCTAAGAAGTATGCAAAGCTCTAGCAATCCTTCTAAGGACTGGAGTAAGCATCTCGGAGTTGGAATGTACGCTTTGATGAGGTGATCAAATATTTTGGGTTTATACAAAGTTTAGGAGAAACTTGTATTTCCAAAGAAGTGAGTGGGAGCACTATAGAATTTTTGATGAGTATATGTTGTTAACATATTGTTGATAAAAAATGATGTAGAATTTCTGGAAAGCATACAGGGTTATTTGAAAAGTGTTTTACAATGGAAAACCTGGATTAAGCTACTTGAACATTGAGCATCAAGATCTATAAGGATAGATAAAAAACGCTTAATAATACTTTCAAATGAATACATACCGTGACAAGATTTTGGAGGAGTTCAAAATAGATCAACAAAGAAGGAGTTCTTGGCTGTGTTACAAGGTGTGAGTATTGAGTAAGACTCAAGACCTGACCACGGTAGAAGAGAGAGAAAGGACGATGGTCGTCCCCTATGCTTTAGATGTAGGCTCTATAGTATGCTATGCTGTGTACCGCACCTGAAGTGTGCCTTGCCATGAGTTAGTCAAGGGGTACAATATAGTGATCCAGGAATGGATCACATGACAGCGGCCAAGCTTATCCTTAGTAACTAGTGGACTAAGGAATTTTCTCGATTATGGAGGTGGTAAAAGAGTTCATCGTAAAGGGTTACGTGATGCAAACTTTCACACTAATCCGGATGAATCTGAGTAATAAATTGGATTCGTATAGTAGAGCAGTTATTTGGAATAGCTCCAAGTAGCGCGTGGTAGCTGCATCTACAAGATGACATAGAGATTTGTAAAGAACACACGGATCTGAAAGGTTCAGACCCGTTGACTAATAACCTCTCTCACAAGCGAGATATGAACAAACCCCGTTGGATTCATTGCAATCACATAGTGATGTGAACAAGATTATTGACTCTAGTGCAAGTGGGAGACTGTTGGAAATATGCCCTAGAGGCAATAATAAAATGGTTATTATTGTATTTCCTTGTTCATGATAATTGTCTATTGTTCATGCTATAATTGTATTAACTGGAAACCGTAATACATGTGTGAATACATAGACCACAACATGTCCCTAGTGAGCCTCTAGTTGACTAGCCCGTTGATCAATAGATGGTTATGGTTTCCTGACCATGGACATTGGATGTCACTGATAATGGGATCACATCATTAGGAGAATGATGTGATGGACAAGACCCAATCCTAAGNTTGTTCATGATAATTGTCTATTGTTCATGCTATAATTGTATTAACTGGAAACCGTAATACATGTGTGAATACATAGACCACAACATGTCCCTAGTGAGCCTCTAGTTGACTAGCCCGTTGATCAATAGATGGTTATGGTTTCCTGACCATGGACATTGGATGTCACTGATAATGGGATCACATCATTAGGAGAATGATGTGATGGACAAGACCCAATCCTAAGCATAGCACAAGATCATGTAGTTCGTTTTGCTAGAGCTTTTCTAATGTCAAAGTATCGTTTCCTTAGACCATGAGATTGTGCAACTCCCGGATACCGTAGGAATGCTTTGGGTGTACCAAACGTCACAATGTAACTGGGTGGCTATAAAGGTGCACTACAGGTATCTCTGAACGTTTCTGTTGGGTTGGCACGAATCGAGACTGGGATTTGTCACTCCGTATGATGGAGAGGTATTTCTGGGCCCATTCGGTAATGCATCATGATAATGAGCTCAATGTGACTAAGGAGTTAGTCATGGGATCATGCGTTTCGGAACGAGTAAAGAGACTTGCCGGTAACGAGATTGAACGAGGTATGGGGATACCGACGATCGAATCTCAGGCAAGTAACATACCGATGGACAAAGGGAATTGTATACGGGATTGATTGAATCCCCGACATCGTGGTTCAT
>LR880966.1:782583628-782595676 GCA_904067115.1 Aegilops sharonensis
ATATATTGAAATTTGGAAGTTTTTTGAAACCTGAATTATTTTAAAGAACAAAAACAAAAACAAATAAAAAAACTACAAGGAAAAAATGAAATGAAAAAGCAGGCTAGAATCCCGGCCACTGGCCTAGTAGGGCGCACGGGAGGGGAGGACTTGCGCGCTGGCTCGTTCGCCAGCGCATCACGCGGGGTATAGGAGGTCCCATTTAATGAAGAAGTTTCTCGTCCCAATTAATGACAGGTCGTCCTGATCAGTCCATAGAGCAGCGGCCCAGAGACGTCGAGGCCTACATGACGGGGAGAATACATGTGAAAAAACTAGGGTGCGCGATGGGACGACCAGGTATCCAAGGCATTCATTTGCAAGATCTGAGGGCCAATTAACTCAATCCGTTGTGAGTTCAGTACTAGCTCATTTTTATTTATTTTTCAATTATAACAACATGATATCACTGGTGGAGCTACAACCAAGTAAAACTGGGCCATGGACTGCCCAAATGATCCAATGTAGCTTTCCCGCTCCTACATGTTAGGAAAATATCGAAATTACTAAGGAGTACCCTTGCAAATGTCACTCCTACCTCCTCTCATAGTGACAAGTGTCGAGTTTCGTGCTTATTTTGTAGATTCATTTTTTCAAAAGGTTGCATCTCTTGAACCGTGTGTTTGAAACCTAAACCGTTTTATGTGTTGCGTTTCTCACATCAAAATCTTCGAAAACTAGATCCCATGTAGATAGGGGAACGGAAAAACCAAACACTGAACAAAAACCGGAAGCATATTTTGTGTTTTTTCACTTTTCAGGAAGCATAGTAACTGAGGGAGTCCTGGATTAGGGAGTGTCCGGATAGCCGGACTATGACCTTTGGCCGGACTCCTGGACTATGAAGATACAAGATTAAAGACTTCGTCCTGTGTCCGGATGGGACTTTCCTTGGCATGGAAGGCAAGCTTGGCGATACAGATATGTAGATCTCCTACCATTGTAACCGACTCTGTGTAACCTAACCCTCTTGGGTGCCTATATAAACCGGAGGGTTTTAGTCCGTAGGAGGAACAACAATCATACCATAGGCTAGCTTCTAGGGTTTAGCCTCTCTGATCTCGTGGTAGATCTACTCTTGTACTACCCATATCATCAATATTAATCAAGTAGGAGTAGGGTGTTACCTCCATCGAGAGGGCCCGAACCTGGGTAAAAACATCGTGTCCCTTGTCTCCTGTTACCATCCGCCTAGACGCACAGTTCGGGACCCCTACCCGAGATCCGCCGGTTTTGACACCGACATTGGTGCTTTCATTGAGAGTTCATCTGTCTCGTCATCCTTAGGCCCGATGGCTCCTTCGATCGTCAACAACGATGCTGTCCAGGGTGAGACTTTTCTCCCCGGACAGATCTTCGTATTCGGCGGCTTTGCACTGCGGGCCAATTCGCTTGGTCATCTGGAGCAGATTGAAAGCTACGCCCCTGGCCATCAGGTCAGATTTGGAAGTTTGAACTACACGGCTGACGTCTGCGGGGACTTGATCTTCGACGGGTTCGAGCCACAGCCGAGCGCGCCGCACTGTCACGAGGGGCATGATCTAGCTCTGCCGCCGAACAGTGTCCTGGAGGCCGCACCAGTGTCCGCTCCGACCCTTAGCTCGGAGCCGACTGCGCCGATCGAGGACGGGTGGCTGGACACCGCCTCGGGGGCTGCGATCTCTACGGCGGTTGAGCCGTACACCTACCCAGTCCTTTGCGAAGCACGTGACTCCAAGGTGCCGGACTCCGAACCCTCCGCGCCCCTGCCAATCGAATCCGATTGGGCGCCGATCGTCGAGTTCACTGCCGCGGACATCTTTCAATCACTCGCCCTTTGGCGACATCCTGAATTCACTAAAGTCTCTCTCTTTATCAGGAGAGCCCTGGCCGGACTACAGTCAGCAAGGTTGGGACGCGGACGACGAAGAAATTCAATGCCCACCCACCACCCACTTCGTAGCCACTATCGATGATTTAACCGACATGCTCGACTTCGACTCCGAACATATCGACGGTATGGACGACGATGTAGGGGAGGAACATGAACCAGCACCTATAGGGCACTGGAGAACCACCTCATCTCACGATGTATACATGGTGGACACACCTAAAGGAAGCGATGATGAGGAACAACGGGACGCTACGAAGGATCATTCCCTCGAAAAAGCTGTCAAAACGGCGACGTAAGCGCCGCTCAAAGTCCCGCCTCGACAAAGACAACAGCCATACAGACCCAGCCACAGAGCAGGGCGAACCGGCGGACGACGAACATGCTATCGAGCAACCATCCGAACAGGACAACCTGAATAAACAACCCGTCCCCGGCGAAGACAATAGTCCGGACGATCTCACGCCGGACAAGTTGCTCGAGCAGAAGAACCTCCACAAAAGTCTCGTCGCCACTGGACGTTGCCTGAAAAAGCAGAAGCGGAAGCTCAAAACAGCGAAAGATGCACTCAGAATCAGATGGAGCAAAGTACTCAACACTGCAGACAAATACGGCGACAGTCGTCGAACAAAGAGCTACCCAAAGTGAAAACTACTGCCCGAATTTGATGAGGAGGCCGTAGAGCCCCCGCAATCCAAAAACAAGGAGGCCACCCGGTCGGATGGACGACCCCATGGCAAACAGAGAGCGGCAAACGGCGCCGCATACAAGCCGGCACGCGATCCGCACAGGGATTCGCATCAAAAAGATGGCCCAGTTAGATCTATCTATGGGCCAAGAAAGCAAGCTCTAGTAAGCAATGAAACACATCAAGTATCCGAACATCACGGTACACCTAAATATAGGGGTGCCGCACACCCCCTATGTTTCACCGATGAGGTGCTGGATTATGAATTTCCAGCGGGATTCAAGCCCGTCAACATAGAGGCATACGACGGAACAACAGACCCTGGAGTCTGGATTGAGGATTACATCCTCCACATACACATGGCTAGAGGAGATGACCTCCACGCCATAAAATACTTACCCCTCAAGCTCAAAGGGCCAGCCCGGCATTGGCTTAAAAGCCTTCCCGAAAACACCATTGGAAGTTGGGAGGAGCTCGAGGATGCTTTTCGGGCAAATTTTCAAGGGACCTATGTCCGACCTCCGGACGCCGACGATTTAAGTCACATAACTCAACAACCCGGAGAGTCAGCCCGGAAATTTTGGAACAGATTCCTTACTAAAAAGAACCAAGTAGTCGACTGTCCGGACGCCGAAGCCTTAGCAGCTTTCAAACACAACGTCCGAGACGAATGGCTCGCCAGACACCTCGGCCAAGAAAAGCCAAGAACAATGGCCACATTAACAAGCCTCATGACCCGCTTTTGCGCGGGAGAGGATAGCTGGCTGGCAAGATGCAGTACCAGCGACCCAAGTACATCCGAAGTCAGGGATGGAAACGGGAAACCACGACGCAGCAAGGACCAGTGTCGGACCAAGGGAAACAGCCCGAAGAGCACGGCAGTCAACGCCGGATTCAAAAGCTCTCGGCAGAATCATAAAAAGCTGCCCCTTAAGGATAACAGGGACGAGCTATCTAACTTAAACAAAATCTTGGACAAGATATGCCAAATCCACAGTACTCCCGGGAAGCCTGCAAACCATACCCACAGAGATTGTTGGGTCTTCAAGCAGTCCAGCAAACTCAACGGTGAACACAAGGGGCTCGACACACCAAGCGAGGATGATGACGAACCCCACAAGCAGAGCACCGGAAAACAAAAGAATTTCCCACAAGAAATCAAAACAGTAACTCACTTCACGTGACAAAAGGGAAAAATAGAGCGGCGCCCATAGAGGTACGCGCCATACGGCCTATCCCGGAGGAGTCCCGCCACTGGTTGTTAAAACCAATCACCTTCGACCATCAGGATTACTCTAGAAGTATACGGAATGCAGGTTGGACTGCCTTGATATTAGATCCGATAATTGGCGGACTCCAATTTACACAAGTCCTAATGGACGGCGGCAGTGATCTAAACCTGCTATATCAGGACACAATCCGCAAGATGGGGATAGACCCAACCAAATTTCGCCACAGCAACACTTCCTTTCAAGGGGTAATTCCAGGCCCATATGCCCATTGTACGGGCTCTCTACGGCTAGAAGTTGTGTTCGGCTCACCCGACAACTTCCGCCGTGAAAAGTTAACCTTCCACCTCGCCCCATTTACAAGTAGCTATCAAGCACTATTGGGACGCGAAGCTTTCGCCCCCTTTAACGCAATACCGCATTATGCATCTCTTACATTTAAAATGCCCGATCCACGCGGCATCATCTCGTTAAAGGGAAACATCGAGGGTTCCTTGAGTCCGGAAAATTGTGTGGTTGCCTTGACAGCCACACAATAAACCGGCTTCACCAATAAAAGCACTTAGATAGGTCGTCCAGACCCCGGAAACGGCTGGACGAGTCAGGCGTAAACATACAAGGGCTTACTAGACGCATACTCCCGTACAAGGGGCTCCGCGCGTGCACAACAAGAGACAATAAAGCTCAATTTTATTCATTTTTTGAATTGTACTTCGATTATTTAATATAACGTACATTTTTGCACGATCTTTTTCAACTAAGTTCCTCTCTTTTACATATGAACACCGTGCTACACCCGTCCAGGATACGGCACAACGGAGACACAGGCGCAGACGTGTAGTAGGGACCCGTTGCAAGGATTCTTTTCAGATTAATACCCTGCGTAAACCTTTTTTACTGTCTCTTGTTGGTACACATCCCCCGGTTTCTTGCTATAACCGAGGAGGAGGCTGGCGTTTTGGCATAGGCCATGTCAGAATTTTGCGCGTACCAGGACACCAGGGGCTTATTACCAAGGGCGTTGTTCGGCCCGTTTTCATAAAGATCGAATACCTTAGGGAGTGTTCGGCGTCTCGAGTTAGGCCTTATATGCATCAGCTCCGAATCATGTCTTTGGTCAAATGTTGGGTTTGCCCGGCTCCTGTGTTTTGCTGCCTTACGTTCCGCTCTATCGGCTAATGCGGCACCAGGAGAACTACTGCGATTGTGTCCCGGTTCGGCCAGGCGAGCACCTCAGTAGAGAAAGCCGAAAACTGACTGTCATGATATAGCGTGAGACTGGTCAAGCACTCGATGACCCGCTGGAATCTTTAGAATTCCTCCGCATTGACGAAGGGCCGTTTCCCGGTCAGGCACATACGCGCCCCGAATTCGGGTGAGCGCGGTGCCCCTAGGGGCTATATATTAGCCCCACTGTCGAACTCCTATGGCTAAGTGAAAGTGATAAAGCATTATAGTCCGGTTGCCTAGTTTGCTGCGCTATCACCTCCTTTGTAGGACCAAGACGTTGGATCAAGTGTGAAAAGATGCTTTCTGCAAACACCCCCGCATTATATGCGTGGGGGCTGAAGCCAAAGACTGCCATCTTTCAGGTTATATACACATATACATTGACGGCCACACAGGAGGTATTTTAATTCTTGAAGGCGCAAGTATAAAAAGCTTTTATATTCCATCGAAACATTGTTTCACAATAATACATGTTATTCGAACATAATATCCTTCGAGCACTGCGTCACTATTAAACGAGCGCCCTGCAGAACTTCCTGAAAATAGTGCTCAACAGGTACTCGGCTTCCGTCCGAATCTTGGGATGCAACATCGGTGGCCTTCATCTCCTAGTATGTCTTGACACGGGCAAGAGCCATCCGCGCACCCTCTATCCATGCTGACCGCATCATTGCTTTGATATGCGGCACCGCACCAAGGAACTGCTGCACCAAGCCAAAATAACTCTTCGGCTCGGGCCTTTTCGGCCACAAATAAGTCATGACATCCTTCATGGCAATTCCGGACAATCTATTCAGCTCCGCCCATTCTGTTAAACGATCGGTTAATGGAATAGGACGCTCTGGATTACGGAACTGCAACCAAAAAAGCTCTTCCATCTCGTGATCCTTTTGATCTCCGAAGTGTTCGGCCGCGTCCGCGGCACTCGCCGCCAAGTCCAGATAAGCATCCTCCGCACTCCACAGCCGGTCCAACTGAGCATATTTAGGATCCGTGAACTTCCTCCGCAGCAGAAAGGGCTTTCTAGCCGCGATATCTTCGGCCTGACGTAGCTCCTCCTTCATAGCTCTCATCGCAGAGCGAGCATCCTTGGCCTCGGTGGTGGCCTTCTTCAGGTCCTCTTGCTCCGCTCGACCTTCCTTTTCAAGAAGCTCGCAGCAGTCGGTAGCATTCTTCAACTTCATGGCCATCTCGGCCATTTCCTTCTTGCTTCGGCAGTGAGCAGCCTGTTCGGCTTTTAGCTCTTCGGCCGCCTTTAAGGCAGCCGCATCACTTTTTCTGGCATGCTCCTTGGCTCGGGCAAGCTCCGCCCGAAGGTTCTCCATGGCAGCGGCACCATATGCATCAAGCATACATGTTGTAAGGCACGGGCATCAAGCTCCCTTACCAGGTGTCCGCGGAGAAACTGCATACCTTGTGACTCGTCAAGCCGCTTATTGACAAGCGCGATGTCGGCATCCACCACGTCAAGTTGTCGCTTTAGTTCGGCAAATTCATCAGTCCGGCTAGCCACCGGACGCTCCGCCACCTACATAGGAAGGGTGACATATTATAGCTGGGATTATGATCCTCGGCACGCTGCCATTTTTGACAACGCACCGAGTCTCGGGGGCTACTATCTACACAGGGCGCA
The DNA here is from genome assembly GCA_904067115.1 of Aegilops sharonensis. Lineage (NCBI taxonomy): Eukaryota > Viridiplantae > Streptophyta > Magnoliopsida > Poales > Poaceae > Aegilops > Aegilops sharonensis. The sequence continues at coordinate 782,590,318 of LR880966.1, forward strand.
TCTTATATATGCGGAACCGTCAAAAGGTACATCATTGCACGTACCTCAAAACCCGTCAGTAAACTCCTGGTGGCCTCGTACAACCCGCTTTCCGCGGACGAAATTTTTTCAATCACCGTACCCATCAATGCACGGTGATCCTCTGAGATAGACGCTCGCCCGAGCAGATCCTTCAACTCCTCCGACCGTGCACCAGGAGGTGCCGGACTCGTCTGATGGCCTTTTTCGAAGGCCGGACACGGAGGGCTTTGGGGGGCCCTACGACCGCCCTCTGCCCCTGCCGGATTCGGAGAAACCCTCCGCGACGACACCTCAGGATCGTCCGCCTCGCTAGGCGATACGGCAGGGGGAGGCATTCCGCTCTCCATCATCTCCAGACGAAGATCCCCTGAAGACGAGCTCTGCTGAGAAGGGCTGAGATCCAAACTACAACGTAAAATTTCGGTCATCTTCAGAAATAAAACAGGGATGTCTCTTATTTTAAAACTCCCCTCTCTACTTACGGCTCGCTGGAGGGCTGATCTCCTTGGGGAAATAGTGCGGCCGGGGCATCTCCCGGCGCAGGACCCTCTGGCGAAGATTTCTTCCCCCGTTTTGAGGCCTTGGTCTCCGGATCTTCAGAGGCGGTCCTCTTCTCCCCTTGGATGGAGGGATTCTCGATCCCTCCTTTCTTGATAACCTCCTTCGCGGAGGCAGTAGCTTCCTTGTTCCCCCCTTCGCCTTCTTCCAAAGGCGCAGCCTCCAGCATCTTGGTTAACACGGGATCTGGCGTGGTCTCAGGGAGGGGGGCCGGACACCTGATCAGTTTTGCTTTCGCTATCCACTCCTGTTTAAGGGACAGCTCTTTTAAGGGCAAGTTTATGATAAATATATGGATAGTGTGTCCGGGTACAGGACTACTTACTTGAGTATCCGGGTGATTGCAGCTCAGACCTACGTCCTCGGTCAAGTCCGGACACATTGCTTGTGATCCGAAGAACAGTTTGTACATCTCCACGGGCATTGCGCCCATAAAATGTTGGAGAGCTCGTGGTCCCTCCGGATTGAACTCCCACACGCGGAGGGGGCGATGTTTGCAGGGCAGGATGCGAGAAATCAGCATGACATGCGCTACTACGACCAGATTGATCTCTCTCTCTAGGAGGTCTCGAATACGGCCCTGCAGCAAGGGCACGTCCTTGGACGGCCCCCGGTCAAGCCCTTTATTGACCCATGACGCCAGCCGCGGTGGAGGACCCGAGCGAAAGGCAGGTGGCGCCACCCATTTGGTGCCCCTGGGAGCTGTGATATAAAACCACTCTTGTTGCCATAGACTGAGCTCCTCTTAAAAAGAGCCCTCGGGTCATGAAGCGTCAGCATTCTTGCTTATAACAGCCCCTACTCACTCTGCCTGTTGCCCCTTGATCATCTTCGGCTCCACCTTGAAGGTCTTGAGCCACAATCCGAAGTGAGGGGTAATGCGGAGGAAGGCTTCACACACGACAATGAACAATGAGATGTGGAGGATGGACTCCGGATCCAAGTCGTGAAATTCCAGCCCGTAATAAAACATGAGCCCCTCACGAAGGGGTCCGTCGGGAAGCCTAGCCCCCGAAGGAAGTGAGACGCGAACACCACGCTTTCACCGGGCTTGGGAGTGGGAATAACCTGCCCTTGGGCAGGCAGCCTATGCGAGATTTCACCAGTTAGATACCTGGCATCTCTTAGCTTTAGGACGTCTTCTTCCGTGACGGAGGAAGGCATCCACCGGCCTTGAAGGTCGGAGCATGACATCATGGAAGGTCCGAAGCGCCTGAATCTGGAGCTTTGGGTGTTGGAACTCGAGGCGAGGGGCGGATTCGATTGAGATTGAGAAAAAGGAGCGGGGCCTTGGTCTCTTTATAAAGAGGTTGAATACCAGGATCCCTCCCCGTGACCGTTCGGGACTCGCCTTCGATAGAGGAGGCGTGCCAATGGGCACGACTGGGTTACCCACGCCCGTATTAATGAGAATCCCAGAATAAGGGGACACGATCTCTGCTTTGACAAGACGTGCCAAGGAAACCGCCTCGCTAAACGCGCTGAGGTGGGACAGTAAAAATGATTCAAATAAAGGCTTGGCCGTGGTGTGATATCGCGCTGTAGAATACGTCAGCAAATTGAATTTGTGTAAATATTATTCTCTCTATGGTGGTATGTGGAGCTTATTGTGCAGAGCCGGACACTATCCTTGTGTTCAAAATCTTCTATGAAGAATTCGGAGGAGGAACCCGCCTTGCAATGCCGAAGACAATATGCGCGCCGGACTCCTCGTCATTGAAGCCTGGTTCAGGGGCTACTGAGGGAGTCCTGGATTAGGGGGTGTCCGGATAGCCAGACTATGACCTTTGGCCGGACTCCTGGACTATGAAGATACAAGATTGAAGACTTCGTCCCATGTCCGGATGGGACTTTCCTTGGCGTGGAAGGCAAGCTTGGCAATACGGATATGTAGATCTCCTACCATTGTAACCGACTCTGTGTAACCCTAACCCTCTTCGGTGCCTATATAAACCGGAGGGTTTTAGTCCGTAGGACGAACAACAATCATACCATAGGCTAGCTTCTAGAGTTTAGCCTCTCTGATCTCGTGGTAGATCTACTCTTGTACTACCCATATCATCAATACTGTATTAATCAAGCAGGAGTAGGGTTTTACCTCCATCGAGAGGGCCCGAACCTGGGTAAAAACATCGTGACCCTTGTCTCCTGTTACCATCCGCCTAGACGCACAGTTCGGGACCCCCTACCCGAGATCCGCCGGTTTTGACACCGACAGTAATGCTTCAGACCGTGAAGCACAACTGTGTTTTTCACACTTACAGGAAGCATAACTATGCTTCACATGGAAGCATAGTTGTGCTTTTCACTTAGCATAGTTGTGCTTCACGTTGAAGGACAATTGTGCTTTTCACTTTCGGGAAGCCCAACCGTGCTTTTTCACACATCGTGCTTCACGGGAGGAAGAAAAGTATATTTTTCTAATAAAACCTAGGAAAACCAGGTAAAATTTAGAAGAAAAAAACCGAGAAAAAAAATCCAAATACGTGTTTAAAAAAATTATTCTCCCATGGATGCGCCCAACACGTGACATGTGATGACAGCCGAACGCACCACACGACTGACACTAAAACGCTCACGTGCGCCTGCTGATGTCCATTGGGAACCCCCTGCAAGGGATACCCACGAATAGTTAATCTCGGGCAATAAGGGTGCGCCATACTCTTATCTACAAGGTCTACATGTTAGAGGGTACCCGAATAGGTGGTCACATAGTAACAGGACCAAGCTATGTAGTAAGACCGAACATCTACAAATATTTTGAGAGAATTGGATAGAGGCCGGGTCATTGGTAGATCAAATGGGTACACAATTTAGGTAGGTTATATAATCCACAATCTGACCTCTCATATCGTCCCATACGTTCGGATGGACAGCTCGGCCATGATTTTGCCACCCAACCAGACCCCTCAAACCTACCCTATACATTTGGGTTGTTCACCACCCCTGATGCCTAGTCCATATGTGCGGCAAATACGGGGACGCCCGGACGCGTCTGCCACATTGGACGGACGGATAGGGCCGACATCAATACCCATCTGTCCCACAAGTGCTAGAGGAGGAGATGGAAAAGGCGGAACAGGAGCAAGAGTAGCCGTCGTTGGACGAGGAGCAGGAGGCGCCAACGCCAGAGCAGGACGGACTCAACATGGAGGGTGCACTTGCGGAGTTCGAGCTCACCCAAGACGAGAAGGTGGCGAAGCAACTGGTCATCCTCGAGTCTATCCATTCCGAGGCGGAGGTAGCGGTGAACCACCACTTCATCCACGAGGTTGACATGAAGCGCGAGCAACTCTTCACGGATGAGGAGGACGAGGAGGAGGCATCGGAGTTTCACCCAGCCGCAAATGATCATGAGGTCGGTGGCTCCGGCAAGGAGGTCATCGACATATCTGATGATGAATAGCTACTTTACTAGTTTTTAGCTATGTATGACGATGAAATGGTATGTTGCATTTAGTACGATGAAAATGAGGATTAGGGAATGAAGCCTATGGTTGGAAGGGCTAAGATTTGACGGGTGGCTGGATGCTATCCGCCGACACACCCGGACGTATAGGGTCCCAGATCTCTGAACCCTGGATGTAGATGATCTTATACTAGTTTTATTTACATTTAACCAATGTAAAATAAGTAAACCATACTCAATCTACATAAGTTTCAATTCTAGATACCCGTGCACGAGAGGGAAGATAGGACTCTAGGGTAAACTAGTAGTTGACACTTCATAGAAAACTGGAATTATCTTTTCATAAAAAAAACTAAAAATCTATTTACTTTCACCTAGGCTCGATAGTCTTTTACTCCAGAGATCCTGTCTCTACCAAATTGTGTACCTATTTAAATATAAATAGTGAACATACATATAAACATCTCAAAATAAATAAAATATATTTTGTTTCAAAATACAGTTTTAGTTCACCACAAACAAATGATCGTAATGACGAGTATTAAACATCATTGAAAATAGGTACCAATCTTAATATACATGAATGTCTTTAATTATATTGTTAATTCTTCTACTTATATGTTGAGTATAGTTTACAAGATAATCTACTAAATGGTTTATGTAAATAAAAACAACCTACCTTTAACAATAAGATGACGTATGATGAAGTGAAAAGTCTAGTATTTAATAAACGAGAGCGTTTAAATTTTTGGCAGAGTCTCATAAAACAACCAGTTTGTTTTTAACAAAAAATTCTTGATATTCAATCATGTGTAAGTGTAACTGTCAGAATGATCAGCATCTCAGCGACCCTACGTGTCAGAAAGATCTTTAAATAAGTGCAACAGAAGTGAAGAAGGAGAACGATGGAAGCCCGGAAGAACTAAGACGAAGGTTTGCATCGATCCATCAAAATATCCAGCTTGCACATCATCCATATTCATCAAACATGTCGTTGATTCCTATGCCATGGAATTCACCACCAAGTTCAATTGGTTACCCTCCATAGGCTTATTTTTATCCATGGATGCAATACAATTTCTTAAAGGAAATTATCATATCACTATTAATTTTATCAGCGACAATTTTCTTGATGATCCAAAGGGCCGAAATATTGTATTCCTTTTATTTCGGCTAACATGCTTTGATGTATAGAATTTACATGATCTTGAACATGGACAAAATATACTTATCGCCCTGAGCATGAAGATGGCCGATATAGACTAACCGCCCAAAGTATATATAACATGACCGATAAAGTGTTGACACCATCCTTAAAAAAATATTGTGTACAAGCTATGTTTTTGGTGGGATAGCTTTGCGAAAAAACAG
>LR880966.1:782597489-782626454 GCA_904067115.1 Aegilops sharonensis
GGAGATAGTTTGGATTTCCGATAGAGTTTTGGGGGTAAATGAACTTCTACTTTAAGCATTCTATTTGCTTTATAATTTTCTTGAATACCCATTTCTAAAATACTGACCTGGCATCAACATTGTGTCGGTGATTCTTTTTGTTTGTTTGTAAAGTAGGGCCTTTAAGTCGGACGCAGATTTGGTCAACATGGGTGCGCGCCCACCCTTTACTTTATGAATAGTAAATTCGAAAAAATGCTAGAAAAAAATATCTGAATTTATTTTTGTAATATACATAATCAACCGGCATACTCGCATATGAAGTTTCACGAAGAAATCACATCTGTGGTAATCTGGGCAAAAATACAAAATCGAAGCTATATTAAAAAACACTGCTTAATGAATAGTATGGTCGCATTTGTATTTTCTTCACTAAGAATACTATGTGTATCAATACATCATGAAACTTCACACGTGAGTAGAATGATCGAATAAGTTTCATACCGCGAAATTTCAGAATTTTTTTATTTTTTCAATTTTTTTAATGAATTTACTATTCACATGGATGCGTGCGCACTCATGTTCACCTTTGTATTTTCGCTTTTAAGTCACTTAAGACAAAGTACGACTTGTAGCCCAAAGCAAAACCTTAAGCGCATGTTTTGAATGTGGGACAGGAAAGGCACAGGAAGAAAGTGTAGGAATTGGATGCCATGTTTTGTGGAACCCTTTAGGAATATTAAACATAACTATTATACAACATAGTCCTTTGGATAGAGTCCACATGAATTTTGCCGAAAATCATCAATTGAAAAGAGAAAAGAGTAGAGATTAAGACATGTTGCATTGAAGTTCTCATGGGGTGTGAAAACATGAGATTTGAGAAAATGTTTATGAGTGAATGAGTTTGCTCTGGGTGGCTCTCGCGAGGGAACATATTCGTTCCTCAGAAAACCGCTCCCAGCGAACGCCGCCATCAACCCCTCTCCATGCTATCAGATAGAAATTCCCATGCTATGGTATTGTTATGAGCGGGAAAATTGCCATGTTGTGATGAGTGTAAGGATTGCAATGCTGCGGCACAGAAGAAATTTCGTGCTACCTATCAGTAATTGGCATGCTATCAGAAAAAGATTGTCATGGTACAGTGAAAATGGGAATTGTCATGCTACAAGATAGAGATTTGTCATGCTACAATATAATTAAAGAATTGCCATGCTACGAGATAGAATTTTCGATTCTACAGTATAGAGAATTGGCATGCTACAAGATAGAGATGTGTCATGTTGCAGCTAGAGAATTGCCATGGTGTAGTGTGAAAGGTTGTCATGTCATGTTTTCGAAAGAAAATAAAGTTGCCATGGTATAACACATATAGTTGCCAATAGTAAAAAAAACACATATAGTTGCCATGTGTGAAAAGTCTAAATACACAAGAATTGCCATGCTATAGCTATTGGCAATGCGTAAAACTTAAAAAACACATAATTTGCCATGCTATACTTGACATGGTTCTCATGTGCAAAAAGACTAAAAAACAGAATTTGCAATGCTGTAGATAGCCACTTGTGGAATCTTAGAAAAGTGAAAAAAGACACACGGAAAAATCAGGGCGTTCGCTGGGGAGGGGGGGGGGGGGGGGGCGGAGAGGAAACGTCTGTTTTTGTGCTGGTTTGCCCTGGGGGGGGGGGGGGGGGCGGAGAGGAAACGTCTGTTTTTGTGCTGGTTTGCCCTGGGGGGGGGGGGGGGGGCGGAGAGGAAACGTCTGTTTTTGTGCTGGTTTGCCCTGGGGGGGGGGGGGGGGGCGGAGAGGAAACGTCTGTTTTTGTGCTGGTTTGCCCTGGGGGGGGGGGGGGGGGCGGAGAGGAAACGTCTGTTTTTGTGCTGGTTTGCCCTGGGGGGGGGGGGGGGGGCGGAGAGGAAACGTCTGTTTTTGTGCTGGTTTGCCCTGGGGGGGGGGGGGGGGGCGGAGAGGAAACGTCTGTTTTTGTGCTGGTTTGCCCTGGGGGGGGGGGGGGGGGCGGAGAGGAAACGTCTGTTTTTGTGCTGGTTTGCCCTGGGGGGGGGGGGGGGGGCGGAGAGGAAACGTCTGTTTTTGTGCTGGTTTGCCCTGGGGGGGGGGGGGGGGGCGGAGAGGAAACGTCTGTTTTTGTGCTGGTTTGCCCTGGGGGGGGGGGGGGGGGAAGTAAACCGTTCTTTCGTTCTCAATCGTTCCCTAGGGAGGGTGCTGGGAGCAATCGCTTTGAGATTTCCGCGTACGATCCGATGTACCCGAGGGTGTTCATACCGAAACGACTTAGAACTAACGTCTTCTATAGCATTTAGGTTGTTTCAAACATGCCCTAGGGAAGGGTTTATAGTACAAGCTAATAATGGTAGCAGGGTTTATAGTTCAAGCTGATAATGGTAGCAGTAGAAGATATATATGGACTGCACTTCTGAAAGTGTCCTTGTGCTCCGGGGTGCAAATGCACCCGTGATGAAAAGTAAAATAAATAGTATTTAGAAAGTTTAAAAAATTCTGATTTTTTGTGATAAACAATATTGAATGTTTCACCTTCGGGCGAAGTTTCATGATGAAGTGGCATTCATGAAAGTTTAACAGGAAAAACAAATTCAATTGTCAAAAATAGCATATTCAGAGTACTTTCTTTTTGCACAGATCACTAGGAAAACAAAATCAATTGTCCAAAATGCTAAAAAAAAATAGCATTTTCAGAGTATTTTTTTGCGCAGATCACTAGAAAAAACAAAATCAATTGTCCAAAATGCTATCAAACTCAGCTGTCCATGGTAGTTTGCATGCAGTTGACACATTTAACCATTTGTGCCACATTTTATTTTTCAGAATTTATTATTTTACTTTCCATGGTGCATTTTACTGTTCATCCTGGTGCATAGCGGAAACACCACGTCCGCTGCACTTCAGCACGGGGAAATATCTGGTACTCCCACCCCTAGGGTGCTCCTGGTGCTCCAAACTCGGTAGCACATTTTTAAATGTCCGAAAAAATCTGAAAAAAATCCAGCACATTGACACAACATCAATGTATGTTATTTAAAAAAAAATTCAAAACATTGCTCGAGATACAAAAATGACAAAATGGACATCAATGTGATAATGGGCCTAATCTAAAGCCCAACTTATGTTGTATACTATTTTACTGTCAAATTTGTCATTTATGTTTCTCAAGCTATGTTTTGAATTTTGATTTCATATATTTTGACAACATACTTTGATGTAGTGTCAAATGTGCTGGATTTTTTCCAGAATTTTTCGGACATTTAAAAATGTGCTACCGAGTTTTGGAGCACCCTAGGGGTGGGTGGGAGTACGAGATATTTTCCCACCTCAGCACTTGTACATCGTAATCTGCAAGGAGCACCACACAATCTGTAATAAGCGTGAGCTACTCTGTTATCAGTGGATTCTAAGCCCTGACCACCTTCTGTGATCCCTCCTTCGTTTCGCTACGTACTGTACAGTGCAGCAACTGTGGTGCACCGTATCGTGTCTTCTCTCCCCGGCCATCAGCTAATAGCCGGTGATAGCTCGAGATCAGCATCAGCGTGTTGCAGGAAAGCAGGAACCATCCATGGGACGGAGTAAAATCGATCACCTCCTCATGTAACTTCAGCGCGATAAATGTAATGCAGCCACGAGACAGAATTCAGATCGTATACATCAGCAGTGCAGAGAGCCAGAGAGAGAGATTGGCAGGGGAGGGAGGGTGGTCGGCAGAGGTAGCTGCGTCCTGTGTCCCTCCCCATGCTGGCAACCGTAGCGCCACTGCACCCACAGAGCGTAGCTAGGTACTCTACTCAGCTACGACCTACGACGATTAGCAGCAGGCGAGGCTGCTGTAGTGCTGTGCACGGCGGTGTCGCGTCGTCACCCGGACCCGACCTGCCAAAGCTCGCCGATGCCGGTCGTCCCCTCCCTGGTCAAAGCTGCTGCAGCTCTCGCTGGCTTTGTGTCCGTGTCTGGACCCCCATGCGCGCCGATCCCGAGGCACGGCAAGGAAAACGGCCTCCCCGTCCGTCCCAATGCTCTGCCCTGATCGACTGACTATCTCCCTCTTTTTCTTCTTTGGCTCGTCTTTCTTTCTCCTCTGCCCCATCTGCTTCTCCTGCCGCCTTGCCTTCGCCTTTAATTTGGTCTGGATCTTGGCCTCTTTCGGCTTTACCTGTTCAAAATCAAAAGCGCACACTGCATGCCCGAACGGTGTGAATGAAGTGAAGGTAAACAACAACAACAACAACGATAGTGACAACGATCACATATCTGCGATTTACCGTCTTACTACTCCCTCCGTTCCATAATATAAGAACGTTTTTGACACTAGCGAGTGTCAGAAAATGTTCTTATATTTTGGCACAGAGGGAGTACATATACCACAAAATTCTGTAAACAAAAACGCCCAATTTACCCTTTGGTTCCGGTCACTTTTTACTTTGCACTATCTTCGAGTTTTGTCCGTTTAGGGCGGCAAAACAACTCATGTGCAATGTTAGATGTCCGCCTATCGATGCACCCAACCGGCCGCTCCATCTCAACTTGTCTGCACAGACATATAAACTTTTTGCAAATAAATAGTAGAACGGCGGAGTACATAGAGCACACTCCGGCATGGATTTGCTCGCCTCGTCGCACCCCACTCGCCTACCCCTGCTCGCTGCGCCCGCGCCCTGCTCACCGCCCCTGCTCCAGCATTCTCTCATTGAAGCGGAGCACAGAGGGCTCGTCGGAGGGCACGACGCGGTTCAGGTGTCCGGCGTCGTAGGAGACGCCGCGGAGCAGCGTCGGGTCGAAGCTGGCCATACCCGCCCGCTCCTCACCACGCACCCAGCCTCGCCCGCCCCATCCCCGAGCGACCGCAGCAACACCGGGTCGAAGCCGGTCGTGCCTGCCCGCTTGCCTCCGCGCGCTCGCCAGAGTTGCCCACACCGTCCCCGCGCACCCGCGGTCGCCTTCTTGCAGCGCCACCAGCCATGCCCGCGCCCTGCTCTGGCGGCCTGCTCCAGCAGCTCGGCGAACTGAGGCTGGTGCTCCGGTGGCACCCTGCTGCGGCTGCGCGGGTGGAGGTGGGGTGGGTGGGGACAGAGATAAAGATGGGAGGTGGGGAAAGGGGGAAAGGTGGGAGGTGGGTGGGTGTATGGCCGGTGGGCCAGCCGGACGAGTAGCGGACCAAGAGTGCCCAGAAAGGGAAAGCGTCCGGCTGTGTCCGCTTTGGACGCAAATCCAGATCAAATTTGATCTGGAAATAGAGCAAAATAGACACAGACCGGACACAAAATGGGTATACTCCTGCGCGTTGGTTCGTTTCGTGTGTCCGTTTACACCAAAACAGATGTACATGGACGATTTGGGGTTGTGCATTGAAGTTGGCCTAATATATCCCACAGACTTCCATACGCAAAAACGCCCAATATACCCTCTGGTTTCGGTCCTTTTCCACTTTGAACTACAGGGAGAATGTATCACACTTTGAACTACAGGGAGAATGTATCAATAATTTAGGGCAACTCCAACCCAAATGGTTCGACCGTGTCCGTTTTGGGATAAACGGGCAGAACAGGCGGCGTTCTGCGGCCCAACACGTGGGAGCAAACGGACCATTGTCCGTTTTTGGTCCGCTTTGGACCCATTCCCGGCCCAAATTCGGTCGTTGTTGCGTCGAAATGGACAGTGTGTGAACGGGTGGGACGCGCGCCCTTATCCTCCCCTGGCCCGCCCGTCAGGGACACGCCCGCCCACTTTCCCTCCATTTCGCCCAAAACCCTACAGCGCCCTCCCTTCCCCACCATGGCCGGCGGCCCGATGAATCCTGGCCGCGGCCTCGCGCCACGTAGGGAAGAAGAAGGTTACGAAGAAGCCGTGGTCGGAGCTCACGCTGGAGGAGCTCGCCAAGATCGACGCCGAATCGACCAAGAGGAGGAACCGACGGACAAAGGTGGCGGAGAAGAAGGCCCCTGCCGACTACGCCGCCGAGGCGGCCTCGTTGCATGTCACGCAGCACCAGGCCGGCGTCAACGACAAGGAGTCCATCGTTGCCAAGGCGCACACCCTCCTCATGTTAGGGTTGTGTCAACCCCCCGTCGGCCATTCTCTAAGTCGTTGCCATGGCCGCGGCTAGCAATGGATCATCGGCCGTTCGTCCTCCTCAGCACCGGTCCCCGAGCTCATCTGTCACACCCGAGATGCCAGGGTATCGTGCGCCGCCGCTGCACGGCCATTGGCAGACACAGTTCTCCATGTTGCTGATGTCTACTATGCAACCTTCATCTTGTAGACTCGTGTTGGGCATCCAAGCGCAGAGTTTTGTAGGACAGTGGCAAATTTTCCTCAAGTGAATGACCTAAGGTTTATCAATCTGTGGGAGGCATAGGATGAAGATGGTCTCTCTCAAACAACCCTGCAACCAAATAACAAAGAGTCTCTTGTGTCCCCAACACACCCAATACAATGATAAATTGAATAAATGCACTAGTTCGGCGTAGAAATGGTGATACAAGTGTAATATGGATGGTAGAAATATACTTTTATAATCTGAATAAATAAAAAGAGTGAGGTAACTAGTAACAAAAGTGAGGAAAAATGGTATTGCAATGCTTGAAAATAAGGCCTAGGGTTCATACTTTCACTAGTGCAAGTTCTCTCAACAATGATAACATAATTGGATCATTTAACAATCCCTCAACATGCAACGAAGAATCACTCCAAAGTTCCTATCGCGGAGAACATAAGATGAAATTGCTTGTAGGGTACGAAACCACCTCAAAGTTATTCTTTCTGATCGATCTATTGGGCTATTCCTATAAGTGTCACAAACAACCCTAGAGTTCGTACTAAAATAACACCACATGACACACTTCAATCAAACCCTAATGTCACCTAGATACTCCAATGTCACCACAATTATCCATGGATCAATTATACGATATGCATCACACAATCTCAGATTCATAATATTCAATCCAACACAAAGAACTTCAAGAATATCCCAAGATTTCTATTGGAGAAAGGAATATAAAAACGCGTACCAACCCCTATGCATAGATTACCCCAATGTCACCACGGGAATCCGCAAGTTGATAACTAAAACATACGTCAAGTGTTTCAATAGAACATCCCATTGTCACCACGGATATCCCATCGCAAGACATACATCAAGTGCTCTCACATCCAAATATTCAATCCGACATAACAAAACCTCAAAGGAAAAGATTCAATTCATCACAAGGTAGAGAGGGAAGAACACCATAAGATCCAACTATAATAACAAAGCTCGCGGTACATCAAGATCGTGCCAAACCAAGAACATGAGAGAGAGAGAGAGAGAGAGAGATGAAACGCATAGCTACTGGTACATAGCCTTAGCCCCGAGGGTGAACTACTCCCTCCTCGTCATGAAGACCGCCGGGATGATGAAGATGGCCTCCGACGATGATTTCCCCCTCCGGCAGGGTGCCGGAACGGGGTCCCGAGAGGTTTTTCATGGATACAGAGACTTGCAACGGCGGAACTCCCTATCTAGATTTCTTTCTGGGGGTTTCGTGATTTATAGGAATTTTTTGCGTCGGTCTCACGTCAGGGGGGGTCCACAAGGCAGCGGCAAGCCAGAGGGCGCACCCTAGGAGGGGGGCGCCCTCCACCCTTGCCGCTTCCTCGTGAATCTTCTAGTCCAACTCTTGTGCTTCATGGTTCTCTTTTGGTCCATAAAAAATCATCGTAAATTTTCAGCCCATTCCGAGAACTTTTATTTCTGCACAAAAAACGACATCACGGTAGTTCTGCTGAAAAAAGCGTCAGTACGGGTTAGTTCTAATCACATCATACCAAAACCATACAAAATTGTTGTAAACATGGCATGAATACTTCATAAATTATAGATACGTTGGAGACATATCAGCATCCCCAAGCTTAATTCCTGCTCGTCCTCGAGTAGGTAAATGATAAAAGAAATAATTCATGATGTGTGAATGCTGGCACGTGCACAAGTTTGATCATTTATAATTTCAATCACTTTTTCTAGCATCATTATACATCATAAACAGTAGCTCATTTCATAAAACTTCTCATGATCAAGTAGCAAGCTATTCACATGTTAAAGCATAGATCATAAACTTTCTTGAAAACTAACAAACTAGATTCTCTGTCATCAAACAATTGCAATTCATCTTATTTTCAGGAAGGGTATATGTAATAGCTTTGATTTAGCAAATCCCACATACTCAACTATCATATAGTCTTCCATGATTGCTACCACTCAAAGCATATTTTTAGAACAAATAGCATCCATTGAACACAGAGAAAGATATGGGCTTAATGTTTCACCTCCCAACTTATTTATCATATAGATAATTGTCAATGATAATAATTCATGATCAAATATATTTGAATGGCCATATATGCTTAGATCTTTCCCCATCACATGATGCTTGCCAACTAAAGAGTAGGTTGGAATGAGAAGGAATACTACTGACTCTTGCATAAAAGTAAAATATAGGCCCTTCGCAGAGGGAAGCAGGGATTTGCAGAGGTACCAGAACTCAAAGATTTTAAAACATAGATGTAGATGATTATAATTTTGAGAAGTATGCTTTCATTGTCAAAGTAACAACCGAGAGTTCTCACTATCTTTCATGCTAGACACATTATAGGCGGTTCCCAAACAGAATCGTAAAGCTTTTACTCCCCCTTCACCAACAATCACACTCCACGGATGATCCGAAACAATGGTTACCATCCATATCAACAACAGTCCTGGGGGAGTTTTGTTTGATGATTTGATTTTGAGCTTGGAACTGGGCATCCCGATTACCAGCCACTTTCTCATGAATGACAAGTGAATCATCACTCATCGTGAGAATAACCCACCTAGCATGGAAGATAGGCATACAAAACAGATTATTAATTGAAGGTTTAGAGTTTGGCACATGCAAATTTATTTGGAACGACAGGTAAATACCGCATATAGGTAGATATGGTGGACACTCATGGAAGAAACTTGATTCAAGGATTTTGGATGCACAAGCAGTATTCCCGCTTAGTACAGAAATTTGGCTAGCAAAAGATTCTAAATAGCATGCACCACATGTTGGAGGATCCATAACAATATAATTTCTATACAAATGTACCCAAGCATAACTCATTATGTTGTTTTGTTCAACTTCAACTAATTTTCTCAAGTTTGAAAATAACTAATGGGGCTCACAATCATAGAAGATGTCCAAGATAGTATATTTATATGTGAAATCTCTCTTCCTTCAATATTCTTTCATGAACTGTTCAAGTGACCAATATTATTTTTGCTATCTTTCAATAAATTTTACCACCTACACTTCTTATATGTGAAGTCATTACTACCCATGGGATAAACATATGAAACATATATAATTTCAGATTTCTGGTATTCAAATCACTCAACCATTTACTCATAGGATATAAGTGAAGCACACGAGTAAATGACAAACTACTCCAAAAGATATAAGTGAAGATCAATGAGTAGTTGAATAATTATGTAGCTATGTGAAGACTCTCTCTCATTTAAAAATTTCAGATCTAACGTATTTTATTCAAACAACAAGCAAAACAAAATAAAATGACATTTCAAGGATAGCACATATCATGTGAAGAAGCAAAAACTTAGGCTCAACCAAAATGACCGATAGTTGTTGAAGGATAGCACATATCATGCCAACCGGGGCATCCCCAAGCTTAGATGTTTGAGACTTCTTGAAATATTAACTTGGGATGCCTTGGGCATCCCCAAGAGCTTTTGTGTCTCCTTAATTCCTCTTATATCACCGTTTTCCTAAATCTTAAAAACTTCATACACACAAAACTCAACAAGAATTCGTGAGATAAGTTAGTATAAATCCATGCAAAACCTTTATCATTCTGTACTGTAGAAAATCACTAAAATTATAATTTGACATTTCATACTAAATGCCTCTGCATATTTAATACTCCCATCCTCAAATAGAATCATTAGACATGCAAACATATGCAAACAATGCAATCGTAACAGTAAACTGTCTAAACAGAACATTCTGTAAAGGATGAGGTAGGATCCATACTTATTTAACTCAAAAAATTCTGAAAATTTACCACTCGGTAGAGAATTTATCATTGCATATTGTGTCAAAATTTCAAGATTTTATCACATTCTAACTCCTCTAGGGAATTTTTTCAATAGCGACAAACTTTCTGTTTTGAAAGAGCAACTCATATACTTGCAAATTGTGAATGGTGAAGGTTATCCTTGACACTTTTATTGAAATAAAAGATACTAAAACCTATTATAAATAACAGCAAGAAAATATAAACAAAATAAAATAACACTCCAAGCAAAACACATATCATGTAACGAATAAAAATATAGCTCCAAGTGAGGTTACCGATAATGTTGAAGACGAAAGAGGGGATGCCTTTCGGGATATCCCCAAGCTTAGTTGCTTGGATCTACCTTGAATATTACCTTGTGGTGCCTTGGGCATCCCCAAGATTAGTGTCTTTCCATTCCTTATTCTCCTCATACCGATAGCTCACCCAAAACTTGAGAACTTCAATCACACAAAACTTAACGGAACTTCGTGAGATGTGTTAGTGAAACAAAGCAAATAACCACTTTTAAGTACTGTTGTAAACTCATTCTAATTTTATATTGGTGTTATATCTACTGTATTTTAACTTATCTATGGTTCACACCCTCTGATACTACGCATGGATTCATCAAAATAAGCAAACAATACAAGAAAAACAGAATATGTTTAAAACAGAACAATCTGTAGTAATCAGGAAACTTCGTATACTTATGTAACTCCACAAATTTTGAAAAATTAGGACAACCTGGGTAATTTGTATATCAATCTTGTGTAAAAAATTCAGACCAAAAGAACCTTCTATGATTTTTTAAAATTGTTTTACTGGGTGCAAAAGTTTCTGTTTTTCAGCAATATCAAATCAACAATCTTCCAAACTATCCCAAAGGTCTTACTTGGCACAAACACTAAATTAAAACATGAAAACACATCTAACAAGAGGCTAGATGATAAATTATTTGCAAAACATGAACAAAAAAGTAGAAACAAAAATAAAATTGGGTTGCCTCCCAACAAGCGCTATTGTTTAATGCCCTTTTTTAGTTAGGCATGATGATTTCAATGATGCTCACATAAAAGATAAGAATTGAAACATAATGGAAGCATCATGAAGCATATGACTAGCACATTTAAGTCTAACCCACTTCCTATGCATAGAGATTTTTTGAGCAAACAATTTATGGGAACAAGAATCAACTAGCATAGGAAGGCAAAACAAGCAAAACTTCAAGATTTTCAACAAAAAGAGAGGAAACTTGATATTATTGAAATTCCTACAAGCATATATTCCTCCCTCATGATAATTTTCAGTAGAATCATGAATGAATTCAACAATATAACTTTCACATAACCCATTCTTTTCATGATACATAAGCATGGAATTTTTGTTACTCTCCACATATGCAAATTTATTCTCATGAATAGTACTGGGAGAAAACTCAATAAAATAACTATCATGTGAAACTTGATTGGCATAATCATATTGAGAATCCTATACACCTAAGGGATTGATCCTCACTACATGTAATTATCTCAACATGTAGCCTATCCAACTCAGCAACCTGCCACATCAACAACTCTTTTTTTCTGTTTGCATGAGCCACATCAGCAACTCCTAAGTTGCATGTTGCATGTTTTGTTAACGGCCTACAGCACATACAGAAGCACTATCTTCCGTTTCCCAAAAAAGCAATATGGTCCATTACCAGCCCTCGTCTGTTTCCAGCATAAATCACGGACTCCACTACAATAAAGTGAACGCGCGACGCTCTGTTGTGGACCCTCGCCAGTTTCCCGTCATAAACCACAGACTTTATTTATCCCACAAAACAAATAAACGATGATCCCTCGCTCCCTCCAACCCCAATATATTCCCCTGTCTACAGCAGCAGGGCGGCGTCGCGCGGATGGGCATCGATCTCTGCGCCAGGACGCTCCTTCGGCATGACTGCCTATCCGACAGGCCTCCTCGACTCTCCCGTATTCTATCGGGCTATGTTCACGTTGTTGGCCTATGCCCTGCATCGTTGAGACGGCGAGCGCGGTGCCCTGGTCGTCCCCTCCACCTCTGTATCTTTTTCGGCCAAGGCAGCGGCGTTGCCGCTGGGGAAGTTGGTTCTACTCGGTTCCACCAGAATCAGACCGGCGGCTAGGGAGATTGGAGTCCAAAGCTGACTTTATTTTTGGCCGCAAGGGCTGGGCAGGGCCTGGCCATACCTCGGGCCGGGTCGGGCCTAGCCAAGCCTGACACAAAAAACCCAGGCCCAGGCCCGGCCCGAGCCTGGCCCAAACAAGTAAAAGCCCGTCGTGCTACGGGCCGGCCCGGCCCGACCTTCAGAAAAAAAATGCAAAAAAGACGGGCCCGGGCCCGGCCCGGCCCGGCCTTCGGGCTCAAAATCTAGGCACGAGCCCAGCCCGGGGGCAGTGTCGGGCCGGGCTGCCCATGGTCAGGAATAGTTAACAGCTACGGTTTGGAGGGGTGTTTCATCCTCCAATGTTTAACGATGTGTCGCCTCGGCTGATTACTGCAGCAATGGTAGCCCTTTTCTTCCCAAGCTCAGTTCCTTGCAGCTAGGGAGTGAAGTCGACCAGGTTATTACTTTCTTTCGATGGTGAGTTTGCAAGTAGGGATGGTGAACTTTGGAGTACGGTGACTAAAGGATTAGTGGACTTCCTTTCGCCTTCTCTATTCTCCGGGGAACAACGGAGGCGAGCGGCTCTTGCCATTAATTAGTAGTTGTACTCCATGTTCATTGTCTCCATTGTAGCTGGTTAGCCTATCTGTGCTCCGGATCTATTAATCTCAACTGCCATGGGTGAGCCACCCCTTTCATCTTCTCCACATTCTCTATGACACCTATTTCCAGCGTGAGCTTAGTTTTTGATTAAGTCAACATGCTGGCACCTCCCGTCTCATAGAGCTGGTAGCAAAACGAATCTGGTTGGGATGAATATGGAGCCCTCAATGTTTGCCGGTGCTTATTTACATTCTCTCATGTATCAGGTTAGTCCAAGTTACCGCAACTAATGTCTTGCTGCTTTATCGCCATAATATTCTGCACATTCTGATAACATTGTGCACATATCCATAGTTCCATGTCCTGGGTTAACAAGAAACACGGTAATCTGATTGATTTTTAACTTGATGTGCCCTGGTACGACACCATCTGTAACCTCTATCTCTTTCGATATTTTTTGTTAGAGATCTATGTATACACACAAAAGGGGCACTAGATTCACTGAAACCCAAAGTTAAAAAAACTTACTGAATTCTTGCAATGATTTGTATTTTTTTGCATATGCTTTCAGTGGACAGATTATAAACATAGCATGATTGTTCTTTTTTCAAATAAAAAAAATTATATCCCTAACTTTTTCCACTAATTGTGACCTTATATGATTAGCGAATGTACATACATGTACATCTATTATTGATATTATATTTGTTAATATTCAATCCAAAGTGCAAACACTATGAAAGCCGCAGCAACACGCGGGGTATTATCTACTCCCTCCGTTCCTTGATATAAGGTGTATAGATTTTTGAGAAAAAATCCGAAATATAAGGTGTGTTCCATTGCACCACTCGTTTGGATAATTTTTTTATGGATTTGATTACATTTCCTTATATCATGCAAGCTCCTCTATTTTCTCATGTCAATTAGTCAGGTGTAATCTCGCCCAAAACTTGTGAAATTTTCCCTCTACGTGTGTTCTTTAATTTTTCGTGCCAAAAACTATACACCCTATATTTAGGAACGGAGGGAGTAGTTAAAATTATGATGACAACTTCCATGGTTATCATTATTCTTTATAGCATACATGTCATCACAATAATCATCATAGATAGCAACTTTGTTCTCATAATCAATTGAAACCTCTTCCGAAATAGTGGATTCATCACTAAATAAAGTCATGGCCTCTCCAAATCCACTTTCATAAATATTATAAGATTCAACACCCCCTAAAATAGTGGGATCAATACTACCTAGAGTTGACACTCTTCCAAACCCACTTTCATCAATATAATCATCATAAATAGGAGGCATGCTACCATCATAACAAATTTGCTCATCAAAACTTGGGGGACTAAAAATATCATCTTCATCAAATATAGCATCCCCAAGCTTGTAGTTTTGCATATCATTAGCATCATGGATATTCAAAGAATTCATACTAACAACATTGCAATCATGCTCATCATTCAAAGTTTTTAATGTTGGAGTACATGCTTGTTGCTTTTTTTCCCCGCTGAGCTCCTATCAAGCAAACACAAGAAAGAAGTATATATGTTTCTTTGATAATCCCCAAGTGCATGGAATTATCGTAGAACTACCCAATGATGGAGGTGGTAAGTATGAATTGTCGAACTCCAAGAAGCTAAAGGTAGGATTGATATTCTCTTAGATCCTATCTGTCATTGATACAGCCCTACATACAACGATCGTTGCTTTTATCTAGAAACAAGAAATAAATCTATGCGGTGGTTATAAAATGATAGAGTTGCTAGATAATAAAGAATGTGTAAATAAAGTTTAGGTGACGTTTAAGTAAAGTACAATAAATTACAAATTGCGGGTGTGGAAAAGCGATGGTAGGATGTGCAAAATTGTCCCAAGGTAATTAGCTAAGTTCGATTATCATCATTCAATTTTTTATATGTGGGAAAAGCCTTGACTAACATACTATCCATACTTGGAATCATACGTACTTATGATTGAAACTATTAGCATGCATCCGTAAATACCATTCTTTAAGGTAAACCCAACCATGGAATTGAGATATATTGGTCCCCCTTCAATCCCATATGCATCAATTTTGATGGTGTGGTGAGGTTTTATTCACTCTTGCCGATGTATGCATAGTCATATCAAAATACTACTAACCCTAAGGTGTGATCCACGTGTGCGGTCATATGATGGGAACCAAAGGACAGTAACGTAACACCATGCAACTCAAACCAATCACATCAATTCACTAATTAACCCATATGACCAAAATAATCTACTCAGTCATAATAGCGATGACACAAATCATTAGATAATAATTCATAGCATCAAAACCCATGTTCAAGTAGGGGATTATAGAGGTTTGCGGGAGAGTGGACTACTGAATAGAGAGGGAGGAAGGTGATGGAGATGTTGATGAAGACGGTCAAGTTGATGGAGATGATCGCCATGATGATGGTTCCCCCAGCGACACTCCGACACCACCAAGAGAGAGGGCGAGAGAGGCCCCCCTCCTCCTTCTTCTTCCATGGCCTCCCCCCTAGATTGGGATAGCTTTCCCCCTCTATTCTGTGGCCTCCATGGCTCCCAGAGGGGCGAGAGTCTCTCCGAGATTAGATCTCTCTTCTATTTGTTTCGACACTTTTTTTAGGCCGGACATTGTTTCTTTTATATCCAGAGATCTATAATTCAATTGCGATTAAAATTTAAGTATTTTCGTAAAATTAGCTTCCTTTCTGCGAAGTTGAACCCTAACTGACTTAGGGGTGAGCCATGCAGGACCCTGGCGCAGGTAGGGGGTACTGATACGTCTCCGTCGTATCTATAATTTTTGATTGTTCCATGCTAATATTCTACAAGTTTCATATACTTTTGGCAACATTTTTTATATTTTTTTGGGACTAACATATTGATCCAGTGCCCAGTGCCAGTTCCTGTTTGTTGCATGTTTTATGTTTCGCAGAAACCCCATATAAAACGGAGTCCAAACGGGATAAAAATGGACGGAGAATTATTTTGGAATATTTATGATTTTTGGGAAGTAAAATCAACGTGAGACGGTGCCCGGGGTGGCCACGAGGCAGGGGGCGCGCCTGCCTATACTAGGCGCGCCCCTGACCCTCATGGGCCCCTCGTAAGGCGGTTGTTGCTCTTCTTTGGCCGCAAGAAAGCTAATTTTTGGAAAAATATCCGGGCAAAGATTTCAATTCAATCGGAGTTACGGACCTCCAGATATAAAAGAAATGGTGCCAGGGCAGAATCGGAGAACGCGGAAACAGATAGAGACGGAGAGACAGATCCAATCTCGGAGGGGCTGTCGCCCCTCCCACGCCATGGGAGCCAAGGACCAGAGGGGAAACCCTTCTCCCATCTAGGGAGAAGGTCAAGGAAGAAGAATAAGAAGAAGGGGGTTCTCTCTCCCTTGCTTCGGTGGCGCCGGAACGCCGCCGGGGGCCATCATCATCACCGCGATCTTCACCAACAACTTCACCGCCTTCATCACCAACTCTCCCCCCCCCCCTCTATGCAGTGGTGTAACCCCTCTCTTACCCGCTGTAATCTCTACTTAAACATGGTGCTCAACGCTATATATTATTTCCCAATGATGTATGGCTATCTTATGATGTTTGAGTAGATCCGTTTTGTCCTATGGGTTACTTGATGATCGTGATTGGTTTGAGTTGCATGTTTTATTATTGGTGCTGTCCTATGGTGCTCTCCGTGTCGCGCAAGCGTGAGGGATCCCCGCTGTAGGGTTTGCAATATGTTCATGATTTGCTTATGGTGGGTGGCGTGAGTGACAAAAGCACATACCCAAGTAAGTAGGTTGTGGCGTATGTGATAAAGGGGACTTGATGCTTTAATGCTATGGTTGGGTTTTACCTTAATGATCTTTAGTAGTTGCGGATGCTTGCTAGAGTTCCAATCATAAGTGCATATGATCCAAGAAGAGAAAGTATGTTAGCTTATGCCTCTCCCACATAAAACTTGCTATTGGTCTAGTAAAGTAGTCAATTGCTTAGGGACAATTTCATAACTCCTACCACCACTTTTCCACACTCGCTATATTTACTTTATTGCTTATTTATCTAAACAGCCCCTACTTTTTCTTTACGTGTTCTTCATTATCTTGCAAACCTATCCAACAACGCCTACAAAGTACTTCTAGTTTCATACTTGTTCTAGTAAGGCGAACACTAAGCGTGCGTAGAGTCGTATCAGTGGCAGATAGGACTTGGGAGAATATTTGTTCTACCTTTAGCTCTGATACGTCTCCAACGTATCTACAATTTTTGATTGTTACATGCTATTATATTACCCATTTTGGATGTTTATGGGCTTTACTTTACAATTTTATATCTTTTTGGGACTAACCTACTAACCGGAGGCCCAGCCCGAATTGCTGTTTTTTGGCCTATTTCAGTGTTTCGAATAAAAGGAATATCAAATGGAGTCCAAACGGAATGAAATCTTCGGGAGCGATCTTTTTGGAACAAACGTGATCCAGGGGACTTGGAGTGGACGTCAAGCAACAGAGGAGGCGGCCACGAGGGTGGCCGGCGCGCCTCCTACAGGTGGGCGCGCCCCCCACCCTCGTGGGCCCCTCGAGCGTCCACCGAACTACTTCTTCCTCCTATATATACCTACGTACCCCGAGGACATCAGAGGAGACCACGAAAACCTAATTCCAACACCGCAACCTTCTGTATCCGTGAGATCCCATCTGGAGCCTTCGTCGGTGCTCCGCCGGAGAGGGAATCGACCACAGAGGGCCTCTACATCATCTCCAAGGCCCTTCCGATAAGTTGTGAGTAGTTTACCAAGGACCTTCGGGTCCATAGTTATTAGCTAGATGGCTTCTTCTCTCTCTTTGAATCTCAATACAAAGTTCTCCTCGATCTTCTTGGAGATCTATTCGATGTAACTCTTTTTGCGGTGTGTTTGTCGAGATCCGATGAATTGTGGGTTTATGATCAAGTTTATCTATGAGAAATATTTGAATCTCCTCTGAATTCTTTTATGTGTGATTAAGTTATCTTTGCAAGTCTCTTCGAACTATTAGTTTGGTTTGGCCTACTAGATTGATCTTTCTTGCAATGGGAGAAGTGCTTAGCTTTGGGTTCAATCTTGCGGTGTCCTTTCCCAGTGACAGCAGGGGCAGCAAGGCACGTATTGTATTGTTGCCATCGAGGATAAAAAGATGGGGTTTATATCATATTGCATGAGTTTATCCCTCTACATCATTCATCTTTCTTAATGAGTTACTCTGTTCTTTATGAACTTAATACTCTAAATGCATGCTGGATGGCAGTCGATGTGTGGAGTAATAGTAGTAGATGCAGGAAGGAGTCGTTCTACTTGTCACGGACGTGATGCCTATATACATGATCATGCCTAGATAATCTCATAATTATTTGCTTTTCTATCAATTGCTCGACAGTAATTTTCTTCACCCACCGTAATACTTATGCTATCTTGAGAGNTATTAGTTTGGTTTGGCCTACTAGATTGATCTTTCTTGCAATGGGAGAAGTGCTTAGCTTTGGGTTCAATCTTGCGGTGTCCTTTCCCAGTGACAGCAGGGGCAGCAAGGCACGTATTGTATTGTTGCCATCGAGGATAAAAAGATGGGGTTTATATCATATTGCATGAGTTTATCCCTCTACATCATTCATCTTTCTTAATGAGTTACTCTGTTCTTTATGAACTTAATACTCTAAATGCATGCTGGATGGCAGTCGATGTGTGGAGTAATAGTAGTAGATGCAGGAAGGAGTCGTTCTACTTGTCACGGACGTGATGCCTATATACATGATCATGCCTAGATAATCTCATAATTATTTGCTTTTCTATCAATTGCTCGACAGTAATTTTCTTCACCCACCGTAATACTTATGCTATCTTGAGAGAAGCCACTAGTGAAACCTCTGGCCCCCGGGTCTATCTTTTATCATATAAGTTTTCATCTACTTTTATTTGCATCTTTACTTTTCCAATATATATCATAAAATACCAAAAATATATTTATCTTATCATATTATCTCTATCATATCTCACTTTCGCAAGTGGCCGTGAAGAGATTGGCAACCCCTTTATTGCGTTGGTTGCGAGGTTCTTGTTTGTTTGTGTAGGTGTGTGGGACTTTTGAGGAGCCTCCTACTGGATTGATACCTTGGTTCTCAAAAAATGAGGGAAATACTTACGCTACTTTGCTGCATCACCCTTTCCTCTTCAAGGAAAACCAACGCAAGCTCAAGACGTAGCAAGAAGGATTTCTGGCGCCGTTGCCGGGGAGGTCTTCGCTCAAGTCAAGACATACCAAGTGCCCATCCCAAACTCATCTCCCTGGCATTACATTATTTGCCATTTCCCTCTCGATTTCCTCTCCCCCACTTCACCCTTGCCGTTTTATTCGCCCTCTCTTTCCCAGTCTCCTCTCTCTTTTGCTTGTCTTCTTGTGTGCCTGTTTGCCCTTATGGCTTTGCTGCCTAAGAACACCGACCTTCATCTTAGAAGGTTGGATGAGATTGAAATTAACATTAGAAGTTTTATGACTTTACAATTTGAGCATATTAGTTTCTTTAGAAAAGAGCTTAAATAACAAAAAAGCTTTATGGAGTACATGAACAAAGAGCTTGATGATATGTCTAAAGAATTTTTTGGTTTGAATTCTCAGATTGCTCGTCTTGAAAAATCAATAGCCCAAATTTCTGATAAGCATTCCACCTTGGTCAATAAGATGGCCGCCAAACCAAAAGGGTTAGGAGAAAATAATGATGAAGATTTAAAAGTTATTGATGTGTCCCCTATTAAATCTTCGCTTTGCAATATGAATCTTAATAATGATGGGACTGGAGATGAGTCAACTTTAGTTAAAAGGCGTCCCAATGATTTGGAGTTTTTAGATCTTGATGCTAAATTTGGTAAAAGTGGGATTGGAGAGGTCAAGACTTTAAATAGCATTGAACCCACTATCTTGGATTTCAAGGAATTTAATTATGATAATTGTTCTTTAGTAGATTGTATTTTGTTGTTGCAATCCGTGTTGAATTCTCCTCATGCTTATAGTCAAAATAGAGCTTTTACCAAACATATCGTTGATGCCTTGATGCAATCTTATGATGAAAGACTTAATTTGGAAGTTTCTATACCTAGAAAATTTTATGACGAGTGGGAACCTACTATAAAGATTAAAATTAAAGATCATGAGTGTTATGCTTTGTGTGATTTGGGTGCTAGTGTTTCCACGATTCCGAAAACTTTATGTGATATTCTAGGTTTCCATGATCTTGATGATTGCTCTCTAAATTTGCACCTTGCGGATTCCACCATTAAGAAACCTATGGTAAGTATCAATGATGTTCTTATTGTTGCAAATAGGAATTATGTGTCCGTAGATTTTATCGTTCTTGACATAGATTGCAATCTTTCTTGTCCTATTATTCTTGGTAGACCTTTCCTTAGAATGATTGGTGCAATTATTGATATGAAGGAAGGGAATATTAGATTCCAATTTCCATTAAGGAAAGGCATGGAGCACTTTCCAAGAAAGAAAGTCAAATTACCTTATGAATCTATCATGCGAGCTACTTATGAATTGAGTGCCAAAGATGGCACTACTTAGATCTATCCTCGCTTTTATGCCTAGCTTGGGGCGTTAAACAATAGCGCTAGTTAGGAGGAAACCCAATTTTTTTTTTGCTTCTGTTTAGTAATAAATTTTTCATCTAGCTTCTGTTTAGATGTGTTTTCATGTTTTAATTAGTGTTTGTGCCAAGTAGAACCTATAGGATAACCTATGGTGATAGTTAATTTGATTCTGCTGAAAAATAGAAACTTCGCGCGCACGAAAATAATTTTAGTAATTCACAGAAACGTGCTTTTGCGTTGATTATTTTTGCTGTAGATTAATAGACAAATTGCCCAGGACTTTCTATTTTGGTAGGATTTTTAAAGTTCCAGAAGTATTCGAGAGTTACAGATTTCTACAGACTGTTATGTTTTTGACAGATTCTGTTTTCGTGTGTTGTTTGCTTATTTTGATGCATCTATGGCTAGTATGTAGGGTATGAATAACACCAATATAAATAAAGAATGAGTTCATTAAGTACCTTATGTGGTGGTTTCTCTTTCTTGCACTAACGGAGCTTATGAGATTTCTTGTTGAGTTTTGTGTTGTGAAGTTTTCAAGTTTTGGGTAAAGATTTGATGGACTATGGAATAAGGAGCGGCAAGAGCCTAAGCTTGGGGATGCCCATGGCACCCCAAGATATTCAAGGATAACCAAAAGTCTAATCTTGGGGATGCCCCGGAAGGCATCCCCTCTTTCGTCTTCGTCTATCGGTAACTTTACTTGGAGCTATATTTTTATTCGCCACATGATATGTGTTTTGCTTGGAGCGTCTTGTATGATATTAGTCTTTGCTTTTTAGATCACCACAATCATCCTTGCTGTACACACCTTTTGGGATAAGCCCACTTGATTAGAATTTATTAGAATACGCTATGTGCTTCACTTATATCTTTTGAGCTAGATAGTTTTCGCTCTAGTGCTTCACTTATATCTTTTAGAGCACGGCGGTGGCTTAATTTTGAAGAAATTGTTGATCTGTCATGCTTCACTTATATTATTTTGAGAGTCTCTTAGAACAGCATGGTATTTGTTGTGGTTATAAAATTGGTCCTAGAATTATGGGCATCCAAGTTGGGTATAATAAAAACTATCATAGGAAGTGAATTGGATGCTATGATCAATTTGATACTTGATAATTGTTTTGAGATATAGAGGTGGTAATATTACAGTCATGCTAGTTGGGTGATTATGAATTTAAAGAATACTTGTGTTGAAGTTTGTGATTCCCGTAGCATGCACGTATGGTGAACCGCTTTGTAATGAAGTTGGAGAACAATTTTATTTATTGATTGTCTTCCTTATGAGTGGCGGTCGGGGACGAGCGATGGTCTTTTCCTACCAATCTATCCCCCTAGGAGCATGCACATAGTACTTTGTTTTCAATGACTTGTAGATTTTTGCAATAAGTACATGAGTTCTTTATGACTAATGTTGAGTTCATGGATTATACTTACTCTCACCTTCCACCATTGCTAGCCTCTCTTGTGCCGCGCAACTTTTGCTGGTACCATATGTTGTGGGAACGATTCCGACAATAAGAGAGGGGTAGGATAATGGAGCATGATCTATCGAGATGCAAATGGATGACACGGTGGTTTTAGCGAGTTCGGGCCTCTCACGGTGGAGATAACAACCCTACGTCTCGTGCTCCGGAGAGGCTTTGTTTTATCTGTGTATGTATCCGGAGATTAAAATGTATGAGAGAAGGGAACGGATCCCGTGCCTGAGCTAAGTCCTGAGACTAATGGCGAAAAGAGAGAGAGGTGGAAGAAAAGAACCCCCCTAGTCTAGTGGTGGGGGGTGGCTTATATAGAGTGCGCCACCCCCTCACCTCCTATGTTACAAGGTGGGGCATGAATGCCATAATGCCAGCCCACTACCAAGCCCTCACCATGAGAATGATGCTGACTGCTTTGTTGCATGCTGGTCTTCGTATAATCGAGTGAGCCGTATGGTCGAGTGGTGAACTGTCATCCGAGTGGATGGTATACTGCTTGGTCGAGTGGATAGTATGCGGCTTGTCCGAGTGGATAGTATGTCTATATGAAATTTATCTGGACCCACGTGTTGTGTGGACCCCATGCTTTATGATATTTCGACCCTTCTTGGGCCTACCTGTTATGTGTATCCCTAACATTAGCCCCCGAATCGATTGCGATTTTGCAAAACAAGTTTGTGAAAGACACAACTTGGCCCGAGTGATTACGGAAATACTCGGTACCTGTCATCGTACTTTCAGACAACCAAGGTTTGAACAAAATCTCAATGGATTCCGGCACTGCGCTTCCGACTGATCTGGGGTAAGTGCCCGCGAGGAGCAACTTGGTGACATTCGATCATCTCTCGGAAGAGGTTAACTCGTGATCAGAGTATGGATGTGTCATTAAATCCAGGCAACAAGATCGACGCATGGACAGCTCTCTCAGTGAGATGCCATTCTTATCCCGGAGGAACGTCAATACGAGTCGGCTCTAGATCCAAACTTATGAGTTTCACGCTTTGAGTCCTTGAAGAAGGCTCAAAACAGGTCCACGGAGGAGCCTTAAACTCACCTTATAGCAATTTTTTTTGGGAGTGATTTGGAGCTGGTCCTGCATCGAGTAACTGATTACTCGGAATTTCTTCACGCCTGGAACATGTATTTTTTTGTTGTTTGGCCGTCAATCGGACCGGGCGGACCTTTCCGAGTGGATACCATTCAAGTGGGGGCACGCTGAGTGCACCAACTGGGTGTATTCCCCGAGACTGTCGCCTGTCGTCGACTGCGGGCAGTCGACGGGAGTCTTAGAGCCTGTCTTTTTTGTTGTTGTTCATCATTCGGACTGGTCAGGCCGTACCGAGTGGAGATTACTCCAGTGGGGGCACGCTAAGTGCACCCACTGGGTGTAGTCCCCGAGACCGCCGTTGACTGCGGGTAGTCGGCGGGGGTCTGAGAGAACTAAGAATCTTCTTAGCTGGTACTGATCGAACTTGTTCTTCTCTGAATCGGAGGTCAAGTAATTTCTGGAGCTGGTTTTGCATCGAGCAAAATGTTTCTTTCTGAGTTTTCTTCCAGTGGGGGCACGCTGAGTGCACCCACTGGGTGTAGTCCCCGAGCCTCTGTCGGACTAGATGAGCCTGGCAGAGGGTTTAAGTCTCCTGGTAAACCTCCACGCAGTCGACACGATAAATACCTTTGTTTGAAATTGAATCAATCGGATGGATCTTCAAGCGCTTGGCATGGTAAATAAGCTCAGCTTGGAGCTGAGTCAGTCGGACTGATCTTCGTGCCCTTGGCACTGTAAATAAATTCAATCTGGAACTGGGTCAATCAAGTGATCTTTGTGCACTCGGTACGATGAATGAATTCGGCCTTGAAACTGCTGACTGTAGAGAAAAGCTCGACACTCCAGGGAGTAATTGTTCTAGTAGTACTTCTTATATTGACCATTAGCTTTTGCAGGAAAGGGGTATTTGTAAGGGTACATGTGCTTCCCAACTGATCGGGGTATGTTGACTGCAGGGAAAAACTTGGTGGCACTCATATGTCTCCCGGAGGAGATAGACTAGTGGTCCTATGTGGACGTGCCATGAAACCCGAGTGGTGAGGCTAGTGTGTTAGGTGACTCTCTGGAGAGAGGCCACTCATTATCCCGGGGGAACACCAGCACATGCCATCTCCGGTCCAAGTTTGTGAAACTCACGCGGAGCCTAGAATAAGGTCCAAGTGTATCCGTAGAGGAGCATCGTTTTCATCCTTTTGCGGTCCTGAAGATGACTCCAGGTAATGACTTGGGCGATCGTCCGAGTGGACGGTGCTACATTTATAGATCTTCGGCGGACCGAGCATGTATGGTCAGAAGAATATTCCTGATGTGATCAATAGGTTGACCAAATGGGCGTAACCCCTGAGGGTGACATGGCCAACTGTCGTGCGTAGCCCCCGAGTGATGCTCGAAGGAGGTAAGCTTACTATAGAGTGTGAGTAACTTAGTCGTTCCCGTGTTGGAGGTGTAGAGGTAAAGACAAGTCCAACTGATGGTGACGCGCGAGGCGGCCGAGGGGCGATGATGTGTACAACCGAGTGATCATGCGTAGGGCGGCCGAGTCATGAAGACGTGCACAACTGAGTAGCAACGCGCGGGGCGGCCGAGTGATGAAGATGTGCACAACCGAGTGGCGACGCGCGGGGCGGCTGAGTGGTGATGACGTGCGAGGTGGTCGAATGTAGTACTATATATCCAGCCAAGTGGCGACGCGCGGGGCGATCGAGGGGCAATGATGTGTACAACAGAGTGACGACGCGCGGGGCGGCGGAGTGGTGAAGACATGCACAACCGAGTGGTGACGCGCGGGGCGGCCGTGTGGAAGATTGTGTGTCCAGCCAAGTGGCTGAAATGGTCTTCGAAGGAGTTAGCCAGATGCTTTCAAAGCTGATGTAGCGATGAGGTCGGTGTAGTGTGGTTGCGACGCAACAAGACCGGCGTGACAACTGAGTCTGAGTAGGAATAAAGATGGCGCGCAGAGCGTCTGGATGATTATAGAACTTGTGAAAGTGGCGGATCGAATGCACTTGTTGAAGTGAAGGATTTGACTGGTGATGAAGTACTCGACCACTCAGGAAAGTGTCATTCCAAATGAGATGCAGCCCCCTAGTGCGGCGTAGCCCCCGAGCATACTACAGGCTTCACAACGGACATGTCGGAATACGAGAAATATAGTTTTGAATGGATGATTTGCAATTCATCGAGTCGGACTCGGGTAAAGATGAGTAGAAGCTTCCGAGTGATGCTCGAAAGAGGCAAACTCGCAAAAGAGTGAAGTGTGAAGTTTAATTATGAAAGGGACTTATCTGTCTCATGCCCGACGAGGTCTATATCATTGATACGATGAAGAGAATTCCACAGAGGGGTTGGCCGGATGTGTTTGAAGTCAACAGAGCGACAAGGTCGGTGTTGTGGTGCGCTGGGACCGGTATGGTGACCGAGTCCGAGCAGCGATGAAGTTGGCGCAAAGGGTCGTCGAGTGACCGCGTAACTTGTGTAAAAAAAGGGCACAAGCCAACGAAATAATTTCTCGAGGAAATTTGATGTGTGCTAAATGATTTGTGTGAATAACACCCATAGACACCCGCTGGGAGTGCAAGGGGCTTGCTGGTTAACCAGCAAGAGTCTGAAAGAGCGAAGGATCCGTTCGAACTTGTCGAAGCGACGGATCCGACTGAACTCATTGGAATACTAGCTCAAATAAAACGGAAGTGTAGTGTTTCGACTGAGTTGCAGCCCTGGAGGACCGATGCAAACTCGAAATGAAGAACGACACCTGGTGTTCGTGAATGATGTATGCGAAAAAAAGGAAGTTGGACTTGGGAGTCACATAACCAGTACTAAGCAAGTATGTGAAAATAAGCAACCGAGCGTAGAGGTACACTCGGTGGCGTGGCCTCCGATTGAACGTGATGTGTGACTTACGGAATACTCAGGAAGACGAAAATAACAGAATGTAAAATGACCTAGCTGTCTGAAGGCGCGCGAGGCGGCCGAGTGAAGTCGACGCATCCCGCGGCGTGGCGACGCGTGGGGCGGCCGTGTGGTGATGAGGTGACCAACCGAGTGGCGACGCACGGGGCGGCCGAGTGGTGATGAGGTGACCAACCGATGGCGATGCGCGGGGCAGCCGAGTGGTTGTGAGGTGACCAACCGATGGCGACGCGTAGGGCGGCCGAGTGGTGATGAGGTGACCAACCGATGGCAACACGCGGGGCGAACGAGTGGTGATGAGGTGACCAACCGGTGGCGACGCGCGGGGCGGCCGAGGGGTTATGAGGTGCCCAACCGAGTGGCAACGCGCGGGGCGGCCGAGAGGTTATGAGGTGACCAACCGATGGCGCCGCGCGGGGCGCCCGAGTGGTTATGAGGTGACCAACGGAGTGGCAACGCGCGGGGCGGCCGAGAGGTTATGAGGTGACCAACCGATGGCGCCGCGCGGGGCGCCCGAGTGGTTATGAGGTGACCAACGGAGTGGCAACGCGCGGGGCGGCCGAGAGGTTATGAGGTGACCAACCGATGGCGCCGCGCGGGGCGCCCGAGTGGTTATGAGGTGACCAACGGAGTGGCAACGCGCGGGGCGGCCGAGAGGTTATGAGGTGACCAACCGATGGCGCCGCGCGGGGCGCCCGAGTGGTTATGAGGTGACCAACGGAGTGGCAACGCGCGGGGCGGCCGAGAGGTTATGAGGTGACCAACCGATGGCGCCGCGCGGGGCGCCCGAGTGGTTATGAGGTGACCAACGGAGTGGCAACGCGCGGGGCGGCCGAGAGGTTATGAGGTGACCAACCGATGGCGCCGCGCGGGGCGCCCGAGTGGTTATGAGGTGACCAACGGAGTGGCAACGCGCGGGGCGGCCGAGAGGTTATGAGGTGACCAACCGATGGCGCCGCGCGGGGCGCCCGAGTGGTTATGAGGTGACCAACGGAGTGGCAACGCGCGGGGCGGCCGAGAGGTTATGAGGTGACCAACCGATGGCGCCGCGCGGGGCGCCCGAGTGGTTATGAGGTGACCAACGGAGTGGCAACGCGCGGGGCGGCCGAGAGGTTATGAGGTGACCAACCGATGGCGCCGCGCGGGGCGCCCGAGTGGTTATGAGGTGACCAACGGAGTGGCAACGCGCGGGGCGGCCGAGAGGTTATGAGGTGACCAACCGATGGCGCCGCGCGGGGCGCCCGAGTGGTTATGAGGTGACCAACGGAGTGGCAACGCGCGGGGCGGCCGAGAGGTTATGAGGTGACCAACCGATGGCGCCGCGCGGGGCGCCCGAGTGGTTATGAGGTGACCAACGGAGTGGCAACGCGCGGGGCGGCCGAGAGGTTATGAGGTGACCAACCGATGGCGCCGCGCGGGGCGCCCGAGTGGTTATGAGGTGACCAACGGAGTGGCAACGCGCGGGGCGGCCGAGAGGTTATGAGGTGACCAACCGATGGCGCCGCGCGGGGCGCCCGAGTGGTTATGAGGTGACCAACGGAGTGGCAACGCGCGGGGCGGCCGAGAGGTTATGAGGTGACCAACCGATGGCGCCGCGCGGGGCGCCCGAGTGGTTATGAGGTGACCAACGGAGTGGCAACGCGCGGGGCGGCCGAGAGGTTATGAGGTGACCAACCGATGGCGCCGCGCGGGGCGCCCGAGTGGTTATGAGGTGACCAACGGAGTGGCAACGCGCGGGGCGGCCGAGAGGTTATGAGGTGACCAACCGATGGCGCCGCGCGGGGCGCCCGAGTGGTTATGAGGTGACCAACGGAGTGGCAACGCGCGGGGCGGCCGAGAGGTTATGAGGTGACCAACCGATGGCGCCGCGCGGGGCGCCCGAGTGGTTATGAGGTGACCAACGGAGTGGCAACGCGCGGGGCGGCCGAGAGGTTATGAGGTGACCAACCGATGGCGCCGCGCGGGGCGCCCGAGTGGTTATGAGGTGACCAACGGAGTGGCAACGCGCGGGGCGGCCGAGAGGTTATGAGGTGACCAACCGATGGCGCCGCGCGGGGCGCCCGAGTGGTTATGAGGTGACCAACGGAGTGGCAACGCGCGGGGCGGCCGAGAGGTTATGAGGTGACCAACCGATGGCGCCGCGCGGGGCGCCCGAGTGGTTATGAGGTGACCAACGGAGTGGCAACGCGCGGGGCGGCCGAGAGGTTATGAGGTGACCAACCGATGGCGCCGCGCGGGGCGCCCGAGTGGTTATGAGGTGACCAACGGAGTGGCAACGCGCGGGGCGGCCGAGAGGTTATGAGGTGACCAACCGATGGCGCCGCGCGGGGCGCCCGAGTGGTTATGAGGTGACCAACGGAGTGGCAACGCGCGGGGCGGCCGAGAGGTTATGAGGTGACCAACCGATGGCGCCGCGCGGGGCGCCCGAGTGGTTATGAGGTGACCAACCGATGGCAATGCGCGGGACGGCCGAGTGGTTATGAGGTGACCACCGAGTGGCGACGCGTAGGACGGCCGAGTGGTGATGAGGTGACCAACCGATGGCAACACGCGGGGCGGCTGAGTGGTTATGAGGTGACCAACCTGATGGCGACGCGCGGGGCGGCCAAGTGGTTATGAGGTGACCAACCTGTGGCGACGCGCGGGGCGGCTGAGTGGTTATGAGGTGACCAACCTGTATCGACGCGCGGGGCGGCCAGTGGTGTTTTTTGTTGGAAATATGCCCTAGAGGCAATAATAAAAGTATTATTATTATATTTCCTTGTTCATGATAATTGTCTTTTATTCATGCTATAATTGTATTATCCGGAAATCGTAATACACGTGTGAATACATAGACCACAATATGTCCCTAGTGAGCCTCTAGTTGACTAGCTCGTTGATCAACAGATAGTCATGGTTTCCTGACTATGGACATTGGATGTCATTGATAACGGGATCACATCATTAGGAGAATGATGTGATGGACAAGACCCAATCCTAAGCATAGCACAAGATCGTGTAGTTCGTTTTGCTAGAGCTTTTTCCAATGTCAAGTATCTCTTCCTTAGACCATGAG
>LR880966.1:782649763-782680394 GCA_904067115.1 Aegilops sharonensis
TCACTTTCATATACTAGTGGGAATTTTCATTATAGAACTTGGCTTGTATACTCCAACGACGGGCTTCCTCAAATGCCCTAGGTCTTCATGAGCAAGCAAGTTGGATGCACACCCACTTAGTTTTCAGTTTGAGCTTTCATACACTTATAGCTCTTAGTGCATCTGTTGCATGGCAATCCCTACTCCTCGCATTGACATCAATTGATGGGCATCTCCATGCCCGTTGATTAGCCGCGTCGATGTGAGACTTTCTCCCTTTTTGTCTTCTCCACATAAACCCCCACCATCATATTCTATTCCACCTATAGTGCTATATCCATGGCTTGCGCTCATGTATTGCGTGAAGGTTGAAAAAGCTGAAGCGTGTTAAAAAAGTATGAACCAATTGCTTGGCTCATCATCGGGGTTGTGCATTATGGGAGCATTTTGTGTGACGAAAATGAAGCATGGTCAAACTGTATGATTTTGTAGGGATAAGCTTTCTTTGGCTATGTTATTTCAGTAAGACATAATTGCTTGGTTGGTATGCTTGAAGTATTATCGATTTTATGTCCAATGATAGACTATTGCTTTGAATCACTCGTGTCTTAATATTCATGCCCTGATTAGACATATGATCAAGATTATGCTAGGTAGCATTCCACATCAAAAATTATCTTTTTTTTATCATTTACCTACTCGAGGACAAGCAGGAATTAAGCTTGGGGATGCTGATACGTCTCCGTCGTATCTATAATTTTTGATTGTTCCATGCCAATATTCTACAACTTTCATATACTTTTGGCAACTTTTTATATTATTTTTGGGACTAACATATTGATCCATTGCCCAGTGCCAGTTCCTGTCTGTTGCATGTTTTATGTTTCGCAGAATCCCCATATCAAACAGAGTCCAAACGGGATAAAAATGGATGGAGAATTATTTTGGAATATTTATGATTTTTGGGAAGTAAAATCAACGCGAGACGGTGCCCGAGGTGGCCACGAGGCACGGGGCGCGCCTGCCTATACTGGGCGTGCCCCTGACCCTCGTGGGCCCCTCATAAGGCGGTTGCTGCTCTTCTTTGGCCGCAAGAAAGCTAATTTTTGGAAAAATATCTGGGCGAAGGTTTCAATCCAATCGGAGTTACGGATCTCCGGATATAAAAGAAACAGTGCCAGGGCAGAATCGGAGAACGCAGAAACAGAGAGAGACAGATCCAATCTCAGAGGGGCTCTCGCCCCTCCCACGCCATGGGAGCGAAGGACCAGAGGGGAAACCCTTCTCCCATCTAGGGAGAAGGTCAAGGAGAAGAAGAAGAGGAAGGGGGGCTCTCTCCCCTTGCTTCCGATGGCGCCGGAACGCCGCGGGGGGCCATCATCATCCCCACAATCTTCACCAACAACTTCACTGCCTTCATCATCAACTCTTCCCCCCTCTATGCAGCGGTGTAACCCCTCTCTTACCCGCTATAATCTCTACTTAAACATGGTGCTCAACGCTATATATTATTTCCCAATGATGTATGGCTATCTTATGATGTTTGAGTAGATCCGTTTTGTCCTATGGGTTAATTGATGATCGTGATTGGTTTGAGTTGCATGTTTCATTATTGGTGTTGTCCTATGGTGCTCTCCGTGTCACGCAAGCGTGAGGGATCCCCGCTGTAGGGTTTGCAATATGTTCATGATTTGCTTATGGTGGGTGGCGTGAGTGACAGAAGCACATACCCGAGTAAGTAGGTTGTGGCGTATGGGATAAAGGGGACTTGATGCTTTAATGCTATGGTTGGGTTTTACCTTAATGATCTTTAGTAGTTGCGAATGCTTGCTAGAGTTTCAATCATAAGTGCATATGATCCAAGAAGAGAAAGTATGTTAGCTTATGCCTCTCCCACATAAAACTTGCTATCGGGCTAGTAAAGTAGTCAATTGCTTAGGGACAATTTCACAAGTCCTACCACCACTTTTCCACACTCGCTATATTTACTTTATTGCTTATTTATCTAAACAGCCCCTACTTTTTATTTACGTGTTCTTTATTATCTTGCAAACCTATCCAATAACACCTACAAAGTACTTCTAGTTTCATACTTGTTCTAGGTAAGGTGAACACTAAGCGTGCGTAGAGTCGTATCAGTGGCAGATAGGACTTGAGAGAATATTTGTTCTACCTTTAGCTCCTCATTGGGTTCGACACTCTTACTTATCGAAAGAGGCTACAATTATCCCCTACACTTGTGGGTTATCAGGTACCTATGCCATGAGGCCACGTGGCGCCCTCGTGGCTCCGCCGGCCTCCATCTTCTAGATACGGGAGTATTTTATTCCACAAAATTTTCTATGTCATTCCGACTCCGCAGTAGAAAACAGGAACTGATCTTTGGCACTGGAGTAATATGTTAGTACAAATAAAAATAATATAAGTTGTAGCTAACAATATGTAAAACTGGTATGATAACATCATGAAACAATCAAAATTATAGATACATTTGAGACGTATCATTCTTGCATTGCTAAGTGCTCATCCTAGAACACATTTTGTATTTCATATGACTTTTATTGCGTGCAAACCGCCGTTCCATGAAAAATATTTCTTAAGATTATAACATGTCACATTACTTTGCAACATCACTGCTCCATGTTTGTCACTTGATTTAATACACGAGGTAACTTCAGATATCACTTGATTGCTGAAAAGTAGAAGTGCGGGCTTTAAAATAACCCGAATGGATATCGAGATGGTTGGTGG
Organism: Aegilops sharonensis; assembly: GCA_904067115.1. NCBI lineage: Eukaryota > Viridiplantae > Streptophyta > Magnoliopsida > Poales > Poaceae > Aegilops > Aegilops sharonensis. The sequence goes on from LR880966.1 coordinate 782,652,494, forward strand.
TTTAAGGTATATGCTTTAGGATTCAAACTGTGAATGCAAGCTTAGATGTGCAGTTTATGGAACCTTACTCATCATTACTCATTTGATTTACTTAAATGTGTGACCTTCAAATTTAGCTATACCAAATTGGCGCAGGTGATGCCGTCGAGTTGGGTATGGATGAGCATATTGTAGTGGTTTCAATGATGTCGACAACATGGGTGTTGAGAACGATGATCTTGTTGACGAGGATGCTCCCGCCTACCTCATTACCGACACCGTTTTTGGTGAGTGTGGCCATAGCAGCGCCATCGCCATGGCCAGCGTCCGACACGCAATTGATGCCAACGATCTTGTAGCATGCCTCCGTCGTAGTGTTATTATGCAGCACCTGAAGTAAAGACTCGAGTTGCTCCACCGTGATAACAAACACGAGATCCGTCTCCATTGCGCGTCCGCTTGACTTGTACTGGTGTCAGTTGGTTGGGCGACATGGGCTCTCACACCTCATCCTCTTCCCTATCTGGATGGCCTAAAGAATAAAATGAGCTACAATGCTACAACAAATCAGCGATCCTCAAAATTGCATGCGATTGGTCAGCACCACTAGCATCATGTCACGCCTACCGGACATCATCGATCCGTGTCTTATATTTCGATTTAACATTTCTTTTTATGACTTCCACTTCTCGATTCCGGCCCGGAGAAGTGACCGACCCCAACCATATTTTTTATGTCAAATACAAAAGGCTACACGCAAATTCTCATTGGATCTCGGTTGTTCTTAACAGCGATGGTTATTCATTTAATTCTTCGGGTAGCACCACCAGATCTTAAAAAGCTGGAAATTCTCATATTTCGACAAAATGAAGTAAAAACTAAGGAATTTTCCAATACTGTCAGCAGCCTCGGCTAAAGCAATTTTAGCAGCTCCAGCACCTCTCAAATACTTTCTAAAGGATTGGGATACATCTTGTTTTGATCCTTAATATTAGCTTTGCATCTTGTTGACCATCTAGAAATAACCTCTTCTTTTCAATTCTCTTTCAGCAACCAAGATGTTTCAAACCAGAATTTATATGGGGTGAAAGTTCTATTCTCCCCCTTCTACCAATAAAAAAGATGCATGATCAGACCTATTTGTCGCTGACCACACCCAAACCCAATCGAGTTATGACGTCAACTCCATATGTTGATCTAGAGTATAAATATATTTGGTGGGTGTTTGTATGTGGTCTTCTACATACAAAATTTAAACTCATTTTCGTAATGTTAAATAATTAAAGAAATTACATGCATGTGCACTACACATTACAAAATATAAATGATAGTATTCTGCCATATTTGTATTGATCTTTTTACTTCCTTAAAACTTAGGTTCTTGTTATTGTTAATACATCCTTCGAATAATACATTTAACTATTATTTTTATTTATATCTAGCAATGTTAAAAATGTGAATACTATTTTATGTATAATGGTTGAAAATTGTCATATTTTCCAAATATTTATCATTTCAAATACAAGTCCTAAACTGGTTTGCACTTTTATGTTCTTCAAATACTTGTTTTTTTAATTTTGTTTGGGATGCTTGTAAAATTCTTATGGATTTCACCATGAATCCAAGCAAAAAAATATTGTCATGTTACTCCAAAAATATAGTTCAAACTTTTCATGTATCATGTATTGATATATGAATAGTATTCCATAATATCCTCCATTTTCAATGGAACTTGGCGGAGTGTTTTGGAGTGTGAGAATCCAGCAAATAATTTTCATGATGCTTTTTAGTACTGGACTATCAAGTTCACATGTATTAACTAATTTATAATTCTAGAATGTACACAATGTAAGTGACTTGTATGTTTCCAAGTCCCTTCTTCCGGTCTCATTTGTTGGTGGTGCTCATTTCTTTTTATTGGGCGGATACATAGTTAGGTATTGGCGCACGCGTGGTACTTGCTTTGTATCAAAATTATACGATTTGTGTGTTCAAAAAAAAGTCCGGTTTGTGCATGCATGGGTATTCTTAATACATAGTTCCATAATTTGTAATATTGAGTTGTTATTGTTGAGTCAACAATAGATTAAGGGCTGTCATGGTGAGTAGTTGCAACACAGTATTAAGCCTCCTTTGGTTCATTGCATAGGAATATCATAGGAATAGGAAAGCTATAAGGTTTGAGATGTCATGTATCCCAAATCTTATGAATAAGGATAACATAGGGTTGGAAAATAGATGTCATTGGGTCTGAGCTCATGTTTCTTTTCCTTTGCAATATGAATGATAGGAAACAAACCTGAAAAAAATTGAGAGAAAGAACCAAACCTGAATAGAATATGATTCTATTCCATCGGAACAAAGGGCTCTGAAGGAAATTTTCCTACAAAAATCTTCTCTTGTAGAATTCATATAAAATTTATGTAAATTAAAGGAGGCCTTAGTGGAGTTGTGTACGGATGCTTTATAGAGAAGGTTGTCCACCACCTTTTCATCAACCTCCATGGGATCATATTCGACAACCACCTCCGCCACCTCAGTGGTGAAGTGGGATGAAGGATTTCGGGGTGGGGGCATGTTGGGCGGAATGGTTGACATGGAAGTAGAACAGACGATGCTGCAGACGAGTAGGGAAGATGAAGCGTGATGGGTTATGATTATTTTGTAGATGGACCGAACAGAAAATAGGGGCACATTTAGTTGGTTAACCACACAATTAACTTTTGGCACCATTCTTTTGAGGGAATCGAAAGCAAATTTTGCGCGCTTTTTTTCTCGTGAACAGGGTGGGGTATATTTTGACCAGAACTTAGATGTGCATACTCAGCCACACAAACATGTATGCATCTTTTCTTGTCTTGTTTTTCGGAATATTACATCGGTTTTGTCCCCGGTAAACCTGCAATGGGGTTTAAAATGCTCCAGTACAATAATTTCAAGGTTTAGGGGAGCTCATATTAGTTTTAATGAGAAATCAAGCTTGTAGTTTTGCATATCATTAGCATCACGGATATTCAAAGAATTCATACTAACAACATTGCAATCATGCTCATCATTCAAAGTTTTTAATGTTGGAGTACATGCTTGTTGCTTTTTTTCCCCGCTGAGCTCCTATCAAGCAAGCATAAGAAAGAAGTATATATGTTTCTTTGATAATCCCCAAGTGCATGGAATTGTCGTAGAACTTCCCAATGATGGAGGTGGTAAGTATGAATTGTCGAACTCACAAGAAGCTAAAGGTAGGATTGATATTCTCTTAGGTCCTATCTGTCATTGATATAACCCGACATACAGCGATCATTTGCTTTTATCTGGAAACAAGAAATAAATCTAAGCGGTGGTTATAAAATGATAGAGTTGCTAGATAATAAAGAATGTGTAAATAAAGTTTAGGTGATGTTTAAGTAAAGTACAATAAATTACAAATTGCGGGTGTGGAAAAGCGGTGGTAGGATGTGCAAAATTGTCCCTAGGTAATTAGCTAAGTTTGATTATCATCATTGAATTTTTTTTATATGTGGGTAAAGCCTCGACTAACATACTATCCATACTTGGAATTATACGTACTTATGATTGAAACTATTAGCATGCATCCGTAAATACCATTCTTTAAGGTAAACCCAACCATGGAATTGAGATATATTGGTCCCCCTTCAATCCCATATTGCATCAATTTCGATGTTGTGGTGAGGTTTTAGTCACTCTTACCGATGTATGCATAGTCGTATCAAAATACTACTAACCCTAAGGTGTGATCCACGTGTGCGCTCATATGATGGGAACCAAATGACAGTAACATAACACCATGCAACTCAAACCAATCACATCAATTCACTAATTTTTTTGAGCAACCGGCAGGAGCTCTGCCTTTTCATTAAGAAGAAGAGAATCGACCAGTTTATAAGGAAAACTGGCCAAAAACCGATGCATCTGCGATACACGCACACGCCAGCCCCGAGGCTGCGCACCACCCGAGTCGACGACACTGTCACCCAAGTGACCAGAGATGACACCCTACAACAGAACACTGGGCTCCGGAGCCGCCGCTCCGACATCCACACCGGCCTCGAGGCCATGCACCAGCCTAGTCGATGGCTCCGCCGCCCTAGAGGCCAAAGCCAACACCCAACGCACATGAGATCTCCGGCGCCACCGCACCGGCATCCACTCCGGCCCCAAGGCCGCGAACCCACCTAGTCGAAGACCATGTCGCCCTCGCGACCAAAGCTAACCACCGCACGAAGGAGATACCCGGAGCCGCCGCTCCGACTTCCACGCCGGCCCCGAGGTCGCGCACACGCCTAGCCGACGACGAAGTTGCAAAGCCACAGAGCCACCGCCAGCAGATGAAGGACCGGACCTCCAAAGGCGTCGCCCCCAAGAGGGAAGCGACGAGGAACGCCGTCGACGCCCACTTCGGCCAAGGCCGAAGTTTGGGTTTTCACCCGAAGAGCCCGTGACTGAGATGACGAGGGAGGTGAAGGGGCTCCACGACGCCGCCTCCAACAAGGGAACGACATCCTAGGACGTCGTCGACGCCGGCATCGACCGAGGTTGAGCTAGGCTTTCACCCGGAGCTCACCAAACCCATGATCACCACAGCCAATCACCACCAACGGCGGCCGAGCACTCTACACCGAACACCACCGCCAACCACCTCTAACACGGCAAGCAAAACCACCACGGCACCACGCGCCGTCATGGCAGCCCCGCACCCACCGCCAAGAGCGGCGCCGCTGCGCCGCCATCCTCCCTCCTCGCTGCCGTAGCCAACGCGCCGCAGCGCCGCCCGCAACCCGCCGAACTCGAGGCTGGCCACCACGCACCAGATCCGGGGCAGCCTCGCTCGGATCCGCGCCCTGGACGCACCCCACGACCGCCGCAGCACATCCACCTACGCGGCGGCGCCGCCATCCAGGAGCTGCCGCGCTGCCCCCGTCGATCTATGGCACACCGCCACCGCCACGGATCCGCAGACGCCAGCCGGAGCAGCCACGCCCCGGCCCGCCTGCCATGCTCGGAGGCCCGCCATGGAAGCCGCCGTCCTGGCCAGATCTGGGAGAGCACGGACCCCCGAAACGAGGCCATCTCGTAGCCCCCATGCCCGGAACAGCCGGCCACCGCACTCCCCTGCCTCCGCGTCCCCGGGGCCGCCGCCCCGGCATGCCCGCGCCGGCCAGCCGCCATCACCACCCCCAGCCGAGTCCGGCGGCCGCCAACGCCACCACGAGAAGGAGCCGCCCCCGACACCGTTTGGCAGCGGGGGGCCGCCGCCACCGCGGCGCAGATGCCGGCGGTAGCGGGCGGGAGGGAGCACCGGAGGGGGGGCTTCTAGGCGGCGGCGCGGTTGTGCCCCCGGAGTCGCCTGGGGAGCGACTCGGGGGGTTGGGGGAGTTGGATCTTGGTGTTTATTGTTCTTATCAATTCACTAATTAACCCATATGACAAAAATAATCTACTCAGTCATAATAGCGATGACAAAAATCATTAGATAATAATTCATAGCATCAAAACCCATGTTCAAGTAGGGGATTATAGAGGTTTGCGGGAGAGTGGACTACTGAATAGAGAGGGAGGAAGGTGATGGAGATGTTGATGAAGACGGTCAAGTTGATGGAGATGATCGCCATGATGATGGTTCCCCCGGCGACACTCCGACGCCACCGAGAGAGAGGGAGAGAGAGGGCCCCCCCTCCTCCTTCTTCTTCCATGGCCTCCCCCCTAGATTGGAATAGCTTCCCCCTCTATTATGTGGCCTCCATGGCTCCCAGAGGGGCGAGAGTCTCTCCGAGATTAGATCTCTCTTCTATTTGTTTTGACACTTTTTTAGGCCGTCCATCGTTTCTTTTATATCCAGAGATGGTTGGTGGTTTAAGGTATATGCTTTAGGATTCAAACTGTGAATGCAAGCTTAGATGTGCAGTTTATGGAACCTTACACATCATTACTCATTTGATTTACTTAAATGTGTGACCTTCAAATTTAGCTATACCAAATCGGCGCAGGTGATGCCGTCGAGTTGGGTATGGATGAGCATATTGTAGTGGTTTCAATGATGTCGACAGCATGGGTGTTGAGAACGATGATCTTGTTGACGAGGATGCTCCCGCGGACCTCATTACTGACACCGATTTTGGTGAGTGTGGCCATAGCAGCGCCATCACCATGGCTGGAGCGTCCGACATGCAATCAATGCCAACGACCTTGTAGCATGCCTCCATCATAGTGTTATTATGCAGCACCTGAAGTAAAGACTCGAGTTGCTCCACCGTGAAAACAAACACGAGATCCGTCTCCATTGCGCGTTCGCTTGACTTGTACTAGTGTCAGTTGGTTGGGCGACATGGGCTCTCACACCTCATCCTCTTCCCTATCTGAATGGCCTAAAGAATAAAATGTGCTACAATGATACAACAAATCAGCGATCCTCAAAATTGCATGCGATTGGTCAGCACCACTAACATCATGTCACGCCTACCGGGCATCATCGATCTGTGTCTTATATTTCGATTTAACATTTCTTTTTTATGACTTCCACTTCTCGATTCCGGCCCGGAGAAGTGACCGACCCCAACCATATTTTTTTTATGTCAAAGACAAAAGGCTACACGCAAATTCTAATTGGATCTCGGTTGTTCTTAACAGCGATGGTTATTCATTTAATTTTTCGGGTAGCACCACCAGATCTTAAAAAGCTGGAAATTCTCATATTTCGACAGAATGAAGTAAAAAACTAAGCACTTTTCCAATACTGTCAGCAGCCCTGGCTAAAGCAATTTTAGCAGCTCCAGCACCTCTCAAATACTTTCTAAAGGATTGGGATACATCTTGTTTTGATCCTTAATATTAGTTTTGCATCTTGTTGACCATCTAGAAATAACCTCTTCTTTTCAATTCTCTTTCAGCAACCAAGATGTTTCAAACCAGAATTTATATGGGGTGAAAGTTCTATTCTCCCCCTTCTACCAATAAAAAAGTTTCATGGTCAGACCTTTTTGTCGCTGTCCACACCCAAACCCAATAGAGCTATGACGTCAACTCCATTGGTTGATCTATAGTATAAAGATATTTGGTGGGTGTTTGTATGTGGTCTTCTACATACAAAATTTAAACGCATTTTCTTAATGTTAAAGAATTAAAGAAATTGCATGCATGTGCACGACACATTACAAAATATAAATGATAGTATTCTGTCATATTTATATTGATCTTTTTTACTTCCTTAAAACTTAGGTTCTTGTTATTGTTAATACATCCTTCGAATAATACATTTAACTATTATTTTTATTTATATCTAGCAATGTTTAAAATGCGAATACTATTTTATGTATAATGGTTGAAAATTGTCATATTTTCCAAATATTTATCATTTTGAATACAAGTCCTAAACTGGTTTGCACTTTTATGTTCTTCAAATACTTGTTTTTTAATTTTGCTTGGGATACTTGTAAAATTCTTATGGATTTCACCATGAATCCAAGCAAACAAATATTGTCATGTTACTCCAAAAATATAGTTCAAACTTTTCATGTATCGTGTATTGATATATGAATAGTATTCCATAATATCCTCCATTTTCAATGGAACTTGGCAGAGTGTTTTGGAGTGTGAGAATCCAACAAATAATTTTCGTGATGCTTTTTAGTACTGGACTATCAAGTTCAAGTGTATTAACTAATTTATAATATCTAGAATGTACACAACGTAAGCAACTTGTATGTTTCCGAGTCCCTTCTTCCGGTCTCATTTGTTGGTGGTGCTCATTTCTTTTTATTGGGCGGATACATAGTTAGGTATTGGCGCACGCGTGGTACTTACTTTGTATCAAAATTATACGATTTGTGTGTTCAAAAAAAGTATGGTTTGTGCATGCATGGGTATTTTTAATACGTAGCTCCATAATTTGTAATATTGAGTTGTTATTGTTGAGTCAACAATAGATTAAGGGCTGTCATGGTGAGTAGTTGCAACACAGTATTAAGCCTCCTTTGGTTCATTGCATAGGAATATCAGAGGAATAGGAAAGCTATAGGGTTTGAGATGTCATGTATCCCAAATCTTATGAATAAGGATAACATAGGGTTGGAAAATATATGTCATTGGGTCTGAGCTCACGGTTCTTTTCCTTTGCAATATGAATGATAGGAAACAAAACTGAAAAAAAATTGAGAGAAAGAACCAAACCTGAATAGAATATGATTCTGTTCCATCGGAACAAAGGGCCCCGAAGGAAATTTTCCTACAAAAATCTTCTCCTGTAGAATTCCTATAAAATTTATGTAAAAAATTAGAGGAGGCCTTAGTGGAGTTGTGTACGGATGCTTTATAGAGAAGGCCGTCCACCACCTTTTCATCAACCTCCATGGGATCATATTCGACAACCACCTCCGCCACCTCGGTGGTGAAGTGGGATGAAGGATTACGGCAGAATGGTTGACATGGAAGTAGAACAGACGATGCTGCAGACGAGTAGGAAGACGAAGCGTGATGGGTTATGATTATTTTGTAGATGGACCGAACAGAAAATAGGGGCACATTTAGTTGGTTATCCACATAATTAACTTTTGGCACCATTCTTTTGAGGGAATCCGAGAGGAAATTTTGCGCGCATTTTTTCCCGTGAACAGGGTGGGGTATATTTGACCAGAACTTAAATGTGCATACTCGGCCACACAAACATGTATGCATCTTTTCTTGTCTTGTCTTTCGGAATATTACATCGGTTTTGTCCCCGGTAAACCTGCAAGGGGTTTAAAATGCTCCAGTACAATAATTTCAAGGTTTAGGGGAGCTCATATTAGTTTTAATGATGAATTAAGCTGATAAATCTTGACAAAAAGCATGCAATTTTATTACAACTTTTTAATAATTAACTCTCTCAAACTAAGACATGTTTGGTGGCCACACATTGTCAAACTCTCACAAGTGTGGCAAAAACGTCTTACATTAGTTTACAGAGAGAGTACTAGGCAGTGTCCACTATGTCGAGCCATCTGCTGCCACCGTGCTCTGTTTCGTGACCTCTGAACTCTTGCTGAGTTGCGAGGATAGCTACCGTGAAATGAGCTTTTTAGAGCTTCGTTACGAAAGATCCTTCAATCAGGCCGGTACAGTAAGGTAAAGCAGCTGCTTGTCCATGTGCGTACGTATTTTAAGGAAGATATGCTTTATCATTGGTTTCTGGTTGAATCATTTCACTAGCACTGAGAAAGATGCTTAGGTTCCAAAGTGGTTTTCGGCCATATGCCATTCACCGCGAGAACAGAGTACTACTGACTCAATTCGATCCAACAAAAGAGAAAGTGCACTCACGATTAAAGCCATGATGGAGCCCTCCCGGGAAAGAAATTTTGTCATGATGAAGTACGTCCTTTATTTTGCTGGGGCATGTCTACATTTGTTAGGTTGCTTATGGAATTATCGACAAACATTTGTTGTTTTCTCATCAACATTTGTTGCTAATCTCCATCGTACGCAACAATATGCTATTTATGTTGGTTCAGTGAGATTTGCTGCTCCACTGGATTTTCTAGATGCCATAGTAGTTGAAATTTCTCGATATTGTGCAGTCCCGACTTGAGCTACGGTAACACAAGGACTATCGATATTGCTCGTTCAATTTTGTCTAGGCCTGATGCGTGAACACATTGCTTTTGGAAAAATAAGCTTGAATAAAAGAATTTGACGACGGGGATCATGTGACGTAGATGATTGAAAAACAGTAAACTTCTATCATAAACAAAAAGACCTCCACCATGCTTAAACAATCTTATAAGTAAACTTTTTCTCACCTGTTTGTTCTTAAACAATCTTAAGTAGTAAATTTTTTCTCACCTGTTTGCTCTAACCCTTCTCAAAAGAGCAGACAACTTCTAATCTCAAAAACAAAATTACAATACTACTAGGTTGAAGCTTACACTCCATTTCATCCTCGCCATCCACTCAAATTAACCCCACAGCAAACCAATCTCCGACTCCGAGGCCAATAAACCTCTCCTGCCATGTCACTCTCACTGCTTTTTTTCTTAACGGCTGCCACTCTCTTCATCTCTTCTCAGCCGTCCATTATCTCACCTGCCGTCGATTTCTCCTGCCTGCCACGGCCTGCGTCCCTGTCCACCATTTCCCCGCAAGAAAACAATGCCCGGGATCAGAGCTCCAGTCCATGCCAAGAACAAGAAGCTCTCTCCCCTTCCTCCTCCCTCTCTCTCTTCTGCTTTAAGTGGGGGCTCTGCTCCGCTCACTGCTCCCCACCTCACCGAGTACAAAACCACCACCGCTACTAGCTTCGGAGACAAAGCAGTAGACCACTACTGACTGGATACAACACTCTCTGCCTCCGTAGCTAGTGAAGCAGAGCGAAGCAGAGCTCGCCATTGCCTTGCTTGCAGAGCGAAGCAGAGGTCGCCATGAGAGCCATCGCGGCGGCGAAGGGCCCGCACGGGCACGACCCCATGTCGTCCTCCAGGAGGCACTTCAGGTGGCCGGTCCTCGGCAAGAGCGGCAGCCGTGGCGCCGGCGCGGCCAGCGGGGACGAGGGGTATGTGAGGGGCTCGGAGGCCGAGGAGGAGGCGGAGGAGGACGAGCGCGCCATGGCCTTCTCGTCCGCCTGCCCGTCCTTCCACTCCGAGGACTTCGTGTCCCCTCCCAAGAAGCCGGCGCCGCAGCAGGAGAAGCAGCCGAAGCAGCAACAGCAGCAGCAGAGGCGGAAGGTCCGGACGGCGGTGGCGCGGCTGCGTTCGGCGCTGTCGGCGGCCGTGTCGGGGCGGCGGCGGCAGGTGGGGCTCGGCGCGCGGCTCACCGGCACGCTCTACGGCCACCGGCGCGGCCACGTGCACCTGGCGTTCCAGACGGACCCGCGCGCGTGCCCGGCGCTGCTGCTGGAGCTGGCCGCGCCCACGGGGGCCCTGGTGCGCGAGATGGCGTCCGGCCTGGTGCGCATCGCCCTCGAGTGCGAGCGCGCCAAGGCCGCCGCCACCGGGGGCGGCGACGGGGGCGGGAGGAAGCTGGTGGAGGAGACGGTGTGGCGCGCGTACGTGAACGGGAAGAGCTGCGGGTACGCGGTGCGGCGCGAGTGCGGCGGCGCGGACTGGCGCGTGCTCCGCGCGCTGGAGCCGGTGTCCATGGGCGCCGGGGTGATCCCCGCGGCCAGCTGCGGCGGCGGCGAGGGCGACGTGATGTACATGCGCGCCCGGTTCGAGCGGGTGGTGGGGTCCCGCGACTCGGAGGCCTTCTACATGATGAACCCCGACAGCAGCAGCTCCGGCTCCGGCATCAATGGCGGGCCCGAGCTCAGCGTCTACCTCCTCAGAGTCTGATCGGCCGGCGGCCCGGCACGGTGGATGGTCGTCGGTCAACTAGCGTTTCTTTCGGTTTTGTGCATTCGGTTGGTGGAAACGGGTTACCCTTCAGGGGGCGTTTACGTTCGTTGGAAGCGTAAACGGGGTTGTGAACCAAATACTACGTTTTGTTGTTTAGCCATTTGCTAGTGTTGGATGTAATGATTCTGTAGATTGAGACGAATAGTTTGGATGGACTCCGGACAATGAACTGGAGTGGTAGTAGCTCTACCAGTAGTATCATGCATGTTGTCACTGTATCATCAATAAAATAGTATTATCATTCGGGCTTCATGTAGTCTTGGCCTTCGTTTTGTTATATGATACAGTAATATCTTAGGGCCTCTTTGATTCAAATATATCTTGTTAGGAACTTCGACGGACTTGAATCCTTTGGTAACTCTTATTATATTCTTCTTATATGTTTCATAAAATTTCCTTGGTTTTTCGTTAATGTAATCAGGCAAACCAAAATCCTATAAGATTCAAGTGGACATGACATTCAGACCTTGAAATCGACTCAAGGGTTCAATAGTGACCACTGCGGTTTTAGGATGCTGGTCCTTAGGAACACGTGCATGAACACTTCCCGATTGGTTCATTGACAAGCTAGGTCAAGCCGACTTGGGTAAAGGTGCGGCGCATCGAAGATTCATCCCGGCGGCGGTAATAACCATTCGGTGGTCCATGGTCTTCATGTAAAAAAAAATTATCATGTATTGGGGTCTCTTGTATTTGTGGTGAATCTTTTGAATAGATTTGGATCCTTTTCGAAAAAAGTGGACCGTTACGTTTCATGCATGTTTTTTTTTATATTTTGAGTTTTTAGAATCATGTGAACCAATGAGGCATTAATTCAAATTTGCACATTATAATTGTAGAAGTCCTTATCCATTGGTCGGCAGTCAGAAGTGCAGAATGTGAAAACACGTCACGTTTGTGGACTGATAGACAGGTACTTACGTCCATGCAAAAAAAAAAGGGAGACAGGTACGTACTACGTAGCAACAAGTTTTCTCCACCCTTCTCAAAAGACTCAAATTTTACCACTTTGCGGTGGGCCGCCCTCGCTCTAGCATTCAGCCTTTTTCCTTTACTCTCTTTTGCCGTCCCGTTTATTTACTGTGCGTCCTGTCCATTCGATTACCAATCACCTGCTCATGCATTCGCTCAAAAAAAAAAAACTGCTCATGCATGCTCAAAATCATTTTGAAAAAAAAACGAGGTTAAAAACCCATTTGCAAAAAAAGCCAAAACAACACAGACACCCAATATGAATAAGGGGAGAGCGAACCGCTTCGTCCACTTTCATGGAAACCGCTCCAGTGAGGCGATCCAAGGCGATCTTCTGCCTTCTCTCGCTACCAGCGATGCCGTGGGTCCTCGTCCTCTTCGTCTGCCGCTCCAGCGGCGGGAGCGGACGGGTACCCCGACAGTTTTTCTTCAGTAGGAAGATAGGATAGGCATAGTTTTTTGCTAGACATGTTGCATCAATGGTGAAGACGGCGCCGCGTCGGAATAATTTGCTTCTGCTCATTTCTTCATCTCGGTGGCGTTCTAATGATGGCAGCGAGGAGCAGGTGGCTCGGTCTTCTTGCTGGTCTTCAGATCCAGTGAAATTTGTGTCCGATGGTCGACGCACAACACTCTCTCAGGTTGCGTTGGCGTTGTTTGTTGTGGTTGCATTTGGTGTCTTGCAGTGGCGTGTGTGGATGGCGGCAAACAGCGGCGTTCCTCTTCTTCGACCGTGTCGGATGAAGTTGGCAGCGCTGAGATCTAGAGGACATGGGGAAGAACCCCGGCCGACGTGACACAAAGACTCGGTCTCGTCACTTCTGGTGGTCAAGCATCCTTGTATGCAAAGGTGCTCCTCCACATTTAAGTACGACGACAACTCCCCTCTTTCTTCAGTGTTGCCTCAGCGACTGCAGAAGATGATGGTGGACGGAGTTTTGGAGTGGCACAAAATTCTGCTGGAATGAAATCCTAGTTTTACTTATTGTCGAGTCTTTGTTGCAATATTGCAAGACATCTACTACGTCTCATGTGGTGACATTATGTATGTCCCATGTGGTCACATTGTGCGTACTCTTTGTAATCCGTTTGTCGAATGAAACATATGTGGTTACTTAAAAAGAAGAAGAGAATAACGGGATACACGACCAAAGCTAGGCACCAATGCTTGAGAAACCATGGATCAACAGACAAAGGCAACTCCATGGAGTACGTCGGTCCTGGAATGGCATGTGGAGTGGTCGAAGTTGCTGGGGCGAGAGCGGGCTAGTGGTTGCTGGTGACACAAAGACGACACGGGCCGTGGTCCCTGCGCCGAGGGGCACTCGACATGGATGCATGCCTATCCTAGCCTAGCTACGTACCTATGGCTACTGCCTAGTCGCATTTTGTTGGGCATCCCGAGGCAGCACAGCACTGCATCTGCGCTGCATGGCAGAAGCCGCCCATCACTCGCCCCGGTACCGTCGCACATCACTCGCACAGTGAGTGGCTGCACCTGCAGAATTCCGGGATCCCTATGCGCCAGCCCGCGACAGTGCCAACGGATCCACGCAGACGCAGCCCAGCAGCAGCAGCAGAAGATAGAAAACGATGGGAAGGGAGAAAAAAGCAATCAACGGAGGCTCACTCATCATACTACCATCTGGTTGCTTTGCACGCAGGGACCCCAACAGGATCGATCGATCCATCCATCCATCCATCTCAAGTTTTTATGCCGCCGGCCGGTGTGCGTCGCTCGCCGTCACCGGTCACTGGATCGTGTGATCTGGGACGGTGGGATCCCATCATTACGGCCATCATCACAGTCGACTCACAGCGCTGTTGCGCTTTGCGAGATTGAGAGTGAGGTGCCACCAAAGTGGTACAGTACTTATCATGATGGCGAGGATGATCCATGACAAGGGTGGATTGGACGATTGCCTCGAAAAATCACAGTAAGATGAGATACAGCACTGCATCTGCATGTACTGATGTACTCCCTCCGTTCCAAGATATAGTGCGTCCATGTTTTCCGAGGTCTAATTTTGATCATAAATTTAACCGACAAGACCGGCTGCGACGGGAGAAAAAATTATATAATTGAAAAGTTATTTTAAATATGAATTCATTGATATAACTTTTGCTCCCGCCGCAGTCGGTATCGTTGGTTAAATTTATAGTCAAAGTTAAAGCACGGGATAGAGGAAGCAATATATTTTGGAAGGAGGGAGTAGTACATAGTACACTGCATACACTGGTCGTGAGGTAGGTTTCTGTACGTCTCTCTACCAGTCTATTTCTACCGCTGCATGCAACAGGAGGTGATGTGACATGTCGCCCCGATCAGCCTGCACAGCGTCAAAGCGTACAAAATAGTGTCAGCATGCACCTCAAAATAATATCAAAAACAAATATCAGTATAAAAATGGGGCTGGGTGTCACCCCTTTGATTCAATCATCAAATAAAGTAAGATTTTTTAGTCAAATAAAATAAATAAGATAAATTAGCACATTATAAACAAGCAAAAAAAAATATACTTTAGGCCCAATCCAGCTCCGGCCTTTGAGAGATCCCGTCGTCGCTTGACTGGTATGGGTCATGGGCCGCCTTCCTGCATGTAGCCCCTCGTCGTCTTGGTTTCCGATTTCTCCTTCTTTCAACCCCTCAAAAAAAAAACCCCTAAAAAGAATCTCCTCCTTCAAAGGAAAAAAAAACCTTACAAGGTAGGAGATGGTGAGTGGATTTTCCCTGCTCTAGTATTTCAGTGGTTTTTTTGGTTTGCACGGTTTAAAAAAACATGCAAAAATTCTGAATTTTGAATACCTTTTAAAAACATATGTGAATACGTTTTGAAATACTGTGAAAAATTCTGAAAATCCGTGTACACTTTTAAAGAAAACATAGATATTGTCCAAAATTTGTGTTTTTTTTAAGTTAAGGAATTTTTAAAATAATGTGACCATTATTTGAAAATAAAAAGAGAAAACAAGAAAAAGGAAAAAAGAAAGAAATGATAAATACCTGGTGCAAAATGGTACGGAAAACAACAGAAAAATGAAAATTGGATCCCGCTACGCCACGTCGTTGCTAGCTCAGGTTTAGCGTTTGACCTTCTCTCGCTAATAGTACTAATTGGGCAGGCCCAGTCGTTGCTAGCTCGCTCACCCGTTCTGCGTTTGACCGTCGATTTTTTTTGCAACGAGCGTCAAATAGCATTTTCCTAAAAAAACATCAAATAGGATTTGCTAGGAGATGGGACCTCTACCGAAGTCTGAACACCGTATTGGCAACCACGCGACGTGATGATGCGGCCATTGCCTGCATATCAGATGATCCTCCTCATTTGGTGAGTGAACTAATTAATGCCACGAGCGTGCGTGACAAGCAGTGGCGGATCCAGGACCCAGGCCGGGGGGCCTGGGCCTGGGGCGTGAAGATGATTTGCTTTGTTTACTGTAGCATAATGCGCACCGTAGTAACACTGTAGCAGCCTGGGGCCCTGGGCTTGGCCCAATCCTGGGTCCGCCCTTGGTGACAAGGAATAAAGCACCACATGATCAGGTGTCTCTTCTTATGGACGTGGCTTGCATTTTGAGCACTATACTTGGCACAAGAAGCATGTTACTCTCTCCGATCCGTATTTAGACAAATCTAAGACATGTAATATATATTGGATGGAGTAGATCATTGGTCTTGGAATTTCAATAGGGAAATATTTTTGTTTTTGCCACTCTAGATTTTGCCAATTTTCCTTATGCCACTCTAGATTTTGACATTTCTCTTTTGTCACTCTTAGCTTTTGATAGTTATCATAATTGCTATTCCATGGCAAAATAAAAAAAAATTAGAGTGGCAATTGTGATACATTGTCAAAAGTTAAGGATGGCGAAAGTGAAATAGTATTATAAGAAAAATTGGCAAAATCTAGAGTGGCAAAAGCAAAAAATTTCCCTTTTAAATAGGAATGGGATATCCAATGGAAGTTATACCGCGGGGATGTGCAGGAAGAGCAAAACTGCAAATCTTCATGCTATGCCGCCGGTGTGGAAGTAGATTTTGTGATTTGGGGTGGTGGAATTCCCATCATCATGGGCACGGTGTACTAGCTCTTTTGCCAGGTTGCGACGCATGAGGTGGCGAGGGGGGATTGCTATCTACTCCCTCGTTCGAAATTACTTGTCTCGGAAATGGATGTATCTAGAACTAAAATACGTCTAGATACATCCATTTCTGCGACAAATAATTCCGAACGGAGGGAGTATTGTAGTGTAGTACACTGCATACATACATACTCCCTTCGTTTCTAAATACTTGTCTTTCTAGGCATTTCAACAAGTGACTACATACGGAGCAAAATGAGTGAATCTACGCTTTAAAATATGTCTACATACATCCGTATGTAATAGTCATTTGAAATGTCTAGAAAAACAAATATTTAGAAACGGAGGGAGTACATACATACATATACATGCACTGTGTGAGCGACGTGACCGTGAGGAGGTACGTCTCTTTGCGTCTCTCCACAAGTCCATTTTCTGCCACCACATCCACATGTGACACGATGTGATGTGAGATGCCTTCCTCTCTCTCGCCTTGATCAAGGTGCAGAGCAGCAAAAAGTGTACAAAGATATTCATTTTTTTTATAACCCATTTTTCAAAACTATACCGAGATATGAACAACGGCAGGCAGTTGGTCTCCACGGGAGAGCATCCGTAGCAATCCATGTGTGAGAAGCAAGCGTCGAAGCTGTACAGGAAAAAACGTGATTAGAAGCTCAACAGAGTTGACGAGAGTCTCTCTAGTCTTAGTCGTTGTTGACTCAGGCTCAGGCCCAGGCCCAGGCCTTGCCTTCATTTTGGTGGCTGGGGGCAGGCCCAAGAAAAAACGTGATTAGAAGCTCAACAGAGTTGACGAGAGTCTCTCTAGTCTTAGTCGTTGTTGACTCAGGCTCAGGCCCAGGCCCAGGCCTTGCCTTCATTTTTAGGTGGCTGGGGGCGGCATTGGGCCTGCTGACTGCTGAGGCCGCGCGGGAGATCGCGTCCAGTTGCCATTTTCTAAAAAGAAAAGACTACAGCTGCCCCTCAAAAAAAAAACTCCAGCTGCCAGGGGAGTGGAGTCTGTAGGATCGCTCGTTTTAGTCCCACATCGCTAGTCGTGGGAGAATAGGTGGCCAGCGAGACTAGAAGAGAGCAGCGAGGGCAGACTGTGAAAGCCACGCAGCTGCGTGGTGAGCACAAAGCGAACTATTCTTTCGCCTTTTACTAAAGAATACCGTGTGCACGCCATAACAAGCAGCATACCTTAATTTTTGAAGGGTCCTCCCTCTATTGAAGAGGGTCCCACAAATCAGAATCAGAATTTTTTGAAGTTCATTGGAATGATTTGTTTGTACCATAAATTGTTCTTCAGCGTTTGTCACTCGCAACCTATTTGTGTTGGAGTCCTGACTCTTCATTTTGATTATGTCGCTCCCTTGACTTGCAAAAATGTGGACTCTTGATAATTGAGCTTTTTTTGTATCCAATGTTTGCTTCTTTCCAATTTTGTTTTCGCAAATTTGCAGTATTATGGAATGACGACAGCGGGTTTACTTGTTTCTTGTGCTGTCTCGTCAGGTTCACTTGTTCTTTTAGAGGATTCTTTTGATTCGGTTGAGATACTGATTGGTGTCTCCTTGGCCAATTTATATAGGTATTTAATCTCTTTCCTTCCGGTTTGGGACCCATTTCCACCAGCTTACTAGTATGTTTTTCGACATGTCAATTCATAATATTTGATGATCTGGTTCCTCTGTGCCTAGATACCACTCCCTCCGTCCCATGATATAAGAGCGGTTTTAAACATACAACTCATGTGACAACATCTGCTTCTGTCAAAGGAGCATAAACTTCATTCCATCATATGTTGTTATACACTAGTACTAGAGATGTTTCAGCCTATACATTAGCCTCTCCCAGGATGCGCTCAAAGCTAATCTTCTTCGCAAAGTAACATTCCCCATACACACTGCTGCAGCTGGTCTTGCTGATCGTCCTACACAACGCATATATATTCTGGATGACTTTGAGAGGAAGCCGGTTGCCCGCCTAATACAAAACCCTCAACAGCAGCCCAGTCTGCCTTTCTCTGAAATTTAACAACACAACAAGTTGGTAGTAGGCAGTTTTAGCTCACTATACATCCAACCGACAACACCCAGAAAAGGAAAGC
Source organism: Aegilops sharonensis (assembly GCA_904067115.1). NCBI lineage: Eukaryota > Viridiplantae > Streptophyta > Magnoliopsida > Poales > Poaceae > Aegilops > Aegilops sharonensis. The sequence goes on from LR880966.1 coordinate 782,671,022, forward strand.
AGGCCAGTCGATTGACTTTGCTGCTGCAATACACCACTTCTGTATGTGCTGGAAATCAAAGACTAAGAACAAAATTGAACCGAGGTGGTGGAACACAGAGGTTTTTGCCTGCTCAAACTCCCCCAGCTTTTTTTTTTCTCACTGAATTTATTCAGAACGAACGGGGCTCGTGGCCTCCTGAATTTGCGCCACCACGATTCACAATGCTCGTGCCACCCCACGAACGAATCAGTAGGGCGCTGGACTCGGTCTAAACCGTTAAACACTCGAGCTAATCTCGCTAACCTGCTAACTGTCGAAACTGACAGAGAAGACAGAGTGCTACTGAAAATTGGTGCCATGGCAGCAAGACTAACCGAACTAATTGAAACTTCTGAAACTCTGAAACTACTACACTTGCAAGGTTTATTCTAACAGTATGAAGTGCAAAAAGTCTTATATTTTGGTACGGAGATACTAGTAGTTTTTAGTCAAGACTTAAGACTACAGAGAACTTGCTTGATCTGAAACGCAGCTAGATAGTAAATCACAGAGTATGTAATGGCATTAGATGGATTCGGATATCTGAAAGTCCAAGCTTCATTCTGCTGATGTGGGCACTAACCTGAAACCGGCAAAGGCTTCAAGTCGCCAACTTGTCATGAGATCTCACTTGTTATCAGCCCATTTGTATTTGATTCGCCTAACTACTCCTATGCTGCATGTGTCAGTTTCACCCAATTCCTGTAATAGATCAGTAAATGTCAAAGCATGGACTTCACTCTACAACGTGGTTTTTGCAGATCAGTTCCCAAGAGTATGATCATATTTAGTCATTCGAATAACATGTGACACCAGGAAAGTAGTAGGAAGTAATTAAAATGAGTTCTGACAGGAATCAAGCTTCAGACAGGAGCACATTGTGCCAAGAAGTTACAAAATAAATAGTGTGCCCGCATAACTGACAAATCTCCCTATATTAGTTAATTGGGCAAAGGCTGTCTAAGTCAGCGGGGCAATATAAAGACTGCCTGCAACAGCTCAGTTAATTGGCAGGCAAATAATGATAATATCATATATATAGAACTAATTGTCTAATGCACCCCTGTAACAGAGATGCCTACAAAGCCAGAGAGCCCACAACTTGCATATTTATTCAGAAGTGCACACACTTTAGTAACATTATGGAGTACAGATTCAGGGTAGACATATTTTATAAGGTCACTCAGATTTGCCTCCTTTTCTGGAGGTTCTTTGATAATTTTTACATCCTTCAAAAGAAATGAAAACCAGTCTGATTTCGAAGAAAGGTTCACTTACACGAGGTGTTGAGACTTGAAATCTTGGACAGGGATGGTTGAATTAAGATAGCAGATGAGCGCATGGACAGACAGGCCGGAGTTCGGCCCCCATTTCTAGCTAGGAGCTGCAATATCCATAACTCTTCATTGCATCATACACTGATAAATTAATTACATCAAAGATGCACCGTTGGTCTAGTGCTGAAACTGTTACCATCTCCAAAGAAGCTGCAAGTGCAAGCACCAGTGGTCTAGTGGTAGAATAGTACCCTGCCACGGTACAGACCCGGGTTCGATTCCCGGCTGGTGCATTTCTTTTTCTTTTTCTTTTTCTTAATTATTATAACGTCTTCTCTCTGCATGTCACATGAATTCTGCTTTCTTTTGCACTTCATCACACATGCAACGTGCGCATGTAGTGCGTGTTGGAAATATGAGCAATTTACCAAATGTTTTTATTAACAAAAATGCTAGATAAAGCATGACTAAAATAGCAAACATAAAGCAAGTCATGCAATCTGACAGAGAGAAGGTAAACATCGTCTGCATATATGAACTTGAGGTAAACACATGTAGAACAGACACTAGATGAAGTTGCTTATACGAAACAGAACCTAACATACGTAGGGCAGAAACTAGAGCAAAGAACTGTAGGAGGACTTCTAACAGAAAGGAGAAGAATACGTACGGCACAGCAGCAGCAGAAGCGCTGGACTTGGGGTCGGTGTCCTCGCCTGCCATGTCGTCGAGGAGGTCATGGACGTCGGGGAAGAAGTCGTCGTCGGGGAAGTAGTCGTCGGCGACCGGATCGTCCGTGATGAAACAACCAGTAGTCGCGCTGAGCGCTCCCCAAAAACCTTATCACCCTTCTCCCGTACATGACTCAAAAGGTGCGGTCTCGGAGGCCTACTGTCCCATGTGCGGTGCACGCCGTAAGCCGGGATGAGGAAGATCGTAGCAGCAGTGCAGTGCTCAGAAACTTGTGGCGAGAGGAGGAAGAGATTCTGGAGGAGCGACCTCCCTTTTATAGGCGCAAGAGAAGGAGGCGAGAGGCTGCGCTGGGAGCTGAAGAGAACAGTCAGCAGGCTAAGAGGTGCGCTGTTCGTATTCAATCTCCACTACAGCAAAACGTTTCAGCTTCCGCGTGCCCTTTCGTATACCTGTAGTGCGTGGCAAAAATTAGACATCGGCTCATTCCCGCAACCCGCAACCCGCGGCGGGCGGCGGAGGAGGAGCGCGCGTGGATGTCCCTTTTATTCTCATGCTCATACAAATGGGGAAAGAACCTCCCTTATAAGGAAGTCCAACTCCCACTAAACTAGCAATGTGGGACTAAACTTTAGTAGTATCCCTTGCCTTGCACAAATGGGCTAAGTGGCCTCTAGGATTTATTAGGAATTTCTGAAATAGTTATTGGGCTGCCCCAATATAGACTAAATTCCAGCAGTGCGTACTATGAAGAGCTCGCGCACCACGACGGCTACCTCCGCACCATCAACTCCGCCACGGTTACAATTACTAGGGCGTCGCTGCTGCGTCCCGCCCCCTGTCTACTGCACCAAGCATTGCTCTTATCACTGGAGTGGTAACAGCCATCGCCGCCTCGGTCACCCACCAAGCCATACCCATCACCATCCCCTTCCTGTGTTGGTGCACCGTTTTGAGGCGGCAAAGAAGCTACACGCGCATCACAGGCGTCACCCCCTGGTTTGTACTCACCCGAACTATGGTTCATTTTTAATCAATTGTTTTGTTTTTCTTTACTTTTAGATGTAGTGTTTGCTTCGATGAATTTTGTTGAGCGTATCTATGTTATATCTGATGTGTAATGGAGCGTTGTGTCATCTACAAATTTTGGTTAATTTTTTGTGCATATCACAATAATCTGATGGGATTGAAAATACCCAATATTGGCGGTAATACGGGTGTTCGATTTAATTTCAAAATCTTGTTGCTTCCATCTAGGTTTAGACCTGTTTCCACGATTGTACATTAGTGTTTCTTAGTTAGCACATTAGTGTTTCTTAGTTTTGTAGCATCTATAATGCTATGAAGATGCTTCTGGACTGTAATTTTGTTTTTGCTTCCAAGTGCCAAAAAAAGTACAGATCTAAATGTTGGTGAGTCAAAACATCCATCCATTGCTGGCTAGCAATTTTTTGTTGTAGCATGTAAACCAACATAGCTAATCAATTCTATGAAATTGGTTGTAGATCACAATATGATGCATCTGCATGTTTGTGGCAAGCATCGCTAATTTATGGTTGTTTTCACTAGGTATGACTTATATTGAGATAGCAAAAACAAAATATTCTTCAACACCGAAATCCTATGCAGACCCCCCCCCCTCCCCAGCTCCTCCCGCATCGCCCCCGCATGGCGACCAGGGGGAAACTTAACCCGCCGTCGCCAGCTCCCCTGGACCTTCTCCCCTCCTCCCTCGCCGCCGCCACGGGGCCGACTGGGAAGCCCTCCCCAACCAGTTTGGCCCTCCGGAACCAGTTCTAGCAGCACTTGGCTCCCTAATGCATATTTGATGGCTCCACCCCTGCAAGTCGACACGGCCCAACAAACTTCCCCAGCTGCTTGCAAGCCAAAACTGGCCCGTTAATCAGGTGTACATCTACTGCTTGTAGCTGTTACCTGATTTCCTTTTCTCTTGGCTAGGAATTGGGCGGCTGAGGCCGGCGTTGTAATTGGATAGATAGTTATGTGGGTGGTTGGGAGGAACTCATCTTCGAATTCAAATCGTAACTAATTTCCAAGAAACCCTAGTTCATGTGAGCCACAACTAGAGAGTAGCTCACACCGGCCCTTGTAAAATATACTATGGTGATCACCTTGTACTAAACTCCCGAGCTCTTTATTTGATATTTTTTCTCCCGTAAAAAAATGTCAAACAAAAAGCTCAGGGGACGTGTGGATGACAACACGGATGGGATGGAATAGGATAAGGCAGGCGAAATCGTCCATGCATGCCCACGAAGGGACGTATCGCACTCGCACATACCTGGTTGCCCATGATCTCATGGTCGCGGTCGGCTGCCCGATTGGAATCATTGACCTACCTCGTCCAAAACCCATTAGGTCTTGTGATTGACTGGTCAGCTGCACCTCGTCCCACAAATATGCACACAGCCGCGGTGGAGCTCCCGCACATTTGCTTCCCTCCCTTCATTATTCTATCCACGCAAGTCCGCAAGGCGACCAAGGCCGGAAGCGAGTATGGAGGTCGAGAGAAGCAGCGGCGACGCCGCAAGGGACACGCCGTCGTCGTCCTCATCGCAGGCCGACCTGGAGAACGTGAAGACGCGGCGTCGGCTTCCAGGCCGCCCCAAGAGCTTCGTGCCAGCGGTCTGCGTCCTGGCCGCGACGGTGCTCGCAGTTGTTGTCTTCTCCGCCGACTCGCCATGGTCCTTGGTGCAAGGTACTCCCTTCGATTCCTAAGTCTTTTCACAGCTTTCTACGGATGTACTATATAGAAGTATTTTAAAGTGTAGATTCATTTATTTTATTTTATATATAGTTCATATTTAATCTTTGAAAAGACATATATTTAAAAATGACGGGAGTACCACGTAAAATATGGAGAGTACCTAGAACTCATCTAGATGAGATATAATTTGGTCTCATTCACTTTGAAAACAAAAACAGATACAACCCACATCAGCACACACGCATCTTATAGCATCACATCCAATGACTATAAAAGATGAATGAGACCAAAATATATCTCATCTAGATGAGTTCTAGCAAAACTGTAAAATATGAGCGCCATGATTGGAGATCCATCGAGTTGCTGAATTTCTTCTTTTCCTCTTCCTTTCGTCGAGTGCCTATGCCATTCCATTATAGTGACAGTAGTGGACGCACACCAAAGTCACAATTTACCATGTGCCACTGGACAGTGGAGACTCGGTAGCTAATTAATTAAGCATGTACTCCTACGCCCACCATATTCTCTTTCACCCAAACTAGAAAAGAGGCTGGACTAGGAAATCATTTCATGGGATACAGTCTAATTTCTCCTATCAGGGCAATTATCAAAATCATACTTTCTTTGTCCAAAAATATTTGTTCAAGAAATGAAAGTATCTAGAAGTATTTTAATTCAAAATACATTTATTTTATTCATTTCTCCGACAAATATTTCTGATCGGAGGGAGTAAAGCAAAAGGTGACGTAGAGCAACACCTATGCCATGTGGTGGTAATAAAATGTTGAAATTTCGACCATGGGTTTGCTAATGAAATGTCTCTTTATCTCTAGATGCACCTCCATCTGACCTCACCGCCGACCAGCTCCTCGACGGCCTACTCACTGCAGAATTCAGCAAGCGGTCATGCCAGAGCCGGTACGAGTTCGCCAGCTACCACGAGAAGAAGAAGAACGCATTGCATAAACCATCCCCCTACTTACTTGCCAAGCTCCGGAGGCACGAAGCCCTACAAAAACGGTGCGGCCCTGGCACGGCCCCGTATAGGGTGGCGGTCCGGCAGCTCAAGTCCGGTAAGGGCGCAGCCGCCACAGACTGCCGCTACCTCGTTTCCATCAGCTACCGCGGCCTCGGCAACCGAATGCTCGCCACCGCTTCGGCCTTCCTCTACGCTGTGCTCACGGACCGTGTCCTCCTCGTCCACCAGTACAAGCAGGACGGCAGCGCCCTCTTCTGCGAGCCCTTCCCTGGGACGACGTGGCTGCTACCCTCTGGATGGAGTTTCCCTCTAGGGCACCTCAGGGACTACGGCAGCGGCTCCAAAGAGAGCCTCGGCAACATGCTAAAAGCCAACGTCATCTCCGTGGGCGCCGACGGGAACGCGTCGTGGTCGGACGACGGTGATCACCGGCCGCCGTTCGTCTACCTGCACCTCGAGGGCGGCTACGACTTCCACGACAAGCTCTTCTACTGCGACGAGCATCAGCGGCTCCTCCACGGCGCGCCGTGGTTGCTGATGAAGACGGACAGCTACCTCGTCCCGGGGCTCTTACTCGTCCCGTCATTCCAGGACGAGTTCGGCAGGATGTTCCCGGAGAAGGACATGGCGTTCTACCACCTCGGACGGTACCTGTTCCACCCGGTTAACTACGTCTGGCGCGCGGTCACCAGTTACTATCGCGCCAACCTCGCGGGCGCTGGCCAGCGCGTCGGCATACAGATCCGGGTGTTCCGGAAGAAGCAGACGCCGCTACAGCACGTACTGGACCAGGTCCTCTCGTGCGTCCGCGGGGAGAAGCTTCTCCCGGAGATCACGTCGTCGTCTAAGATCAACGCATCCGACCAGGCTGTCCTGGTCACTTCTCTGAGCGCGTGGTACTACGAGAGGATCAGGGAGGAGTACGGCGGAGGCAGGATCGCCGGCGGCGTGCACCAGCCGAGCCACGAGGGGCGGCAGAAGCGGGGGGACACGTCCCACGACAGGAGGGCGCTGAGCGAGATGTACCTGCTCAGCACCTGCGACGTGCTCGTCACCACCGGCTTCTCGACGTTCGGGTACGTCGCGCAGGGGCTCGGCGGGATACGGCCGTGGATCATGCCCAGCACACCCATGTGGTCCGAGTCCGACACGGCCGACACAAAGGTGGTGCCGGAACCACCGTGTGTGCGAGCGATGTCCGTCGAGCCGTGCTTCCACTCACCGTCCTACTACGACTGCACGGCGAGGAGGGACGTGGATGTGGGGAAGGTGGTGCCGTACGTGCGGCACTGTGAGGACGTGAGCTGGGGGATCAAGATTGCCAACCAAAGCAGCTAGCCAGTGGTAGTAGCTTGTAGGGAATATATATACTGTTCTCATGTAAAGGCATCACAGGTTCTAGCTAGGTGATTAATCTAAGCTAGTGCAGATGAAACAAATAGAATTGTTCCCCAACGTGAACACCCTCCACCTGTACGACAAGACACTCACGATCTCAAAACATGCCCAATTGTTGGGCCCAAAAACACGAGCAATGCTACACATACGTGAACTTACTTACAGGTTTTACGTAAATGATGATGTGGGTGTTGTTAATTGGGCCAGGATTAGCAGCTGGGGCCCACCCTGGTTGAAATCAGGGGAGAGGAGAGAATGATATGGAAGGTTAAGTAAGCGTACGTAGGACCTTTCGTAGGTCTAGCATTTTTGCAAAAACACCATGCATTCAGTCATCGCATTCCGTCTTTATATCCAATCTACTAAAAACACCATGACACACAGCAAGCATGTGGTAGCACTGGAGCACATACCAAGAACGACATCTTCAGTTGCTCCCGGCTTTCGGACAAAGTATGAAATATATTGGGCGCGAGCCGGAACCGTTAATTCTTTCCGGTCGCAGGTGTTGCATCGTTCGTTATCATCAACAAACAAAAACATGCATCTCGATTGGCAAGCACGGACGAATTCTAGCTCATAACGGAGCTGCCGAGATACAATTAATTGTGTCCAAAGCTGAACAATGCATGCACTTTTTTTTTAGAACGAAGGCTCAAAACGAGCCCGGCTTTGAATTAACAAAGCCATCAACTGGCCAGGATTACAACAACAACCCACTTACAGTAGAAGAAAACAACACACAGCTAAAAGATACATGGTGTTGTGCAACAGCTAGCTAGCTGCACACACCTACAAGCAAGGATGAAGAACACTAAAGCCCAGGAGCAGCTTGAAGAGAATGAAGCCCTTCATCGATCGCAATTCATCGCTCAGTGACACCAGGAAGGCCTTGAGGAGACACAACTAGCAGATTGGAAGAAACACGTTGTCGCTCGGAGAACCCTGTTTTCTACTATTTCAATTTGGAAGTGTGTAAGCTCGCCAAGAGCCCAAGTGACCAGCTGCTTGAAGAGATATGCGAGGTCAAGTAGTACGATAACCAAATAAAAGCATTACAAGGTAGTACTACTATACACAAACAAAAAGGATGGAATTAAGTCCGAGGACAACTAATCATATCATAAATGCTCAAGTTTTAATATTTCGCATGCAATCCCAATGTCTTGTCATAGAAGCAAAAGAGCACGAGTACAAAAGTCATAGCGAGTGAAGAAACTGCAGAGATGGGCCATATCAAGGCGAAGGGGCAAACTATCCGAGGTCACTCACTGTGATCAACCTCGTCAGTCAAAGTGGGAAAGGTGGGAGGCCAGATAGTCATAAGGGGAAAGATAGTTGTACGTTCAGTTTGATGCTAGAACTTTAAAAATACGGTTTTGCGGTCACATAACTTGACTCAAGCGTGCAGATACGATCACACTACGCATATGCGGGCGTATCCATGTATATGGCCACACTTGTCAGTGATTGATGGCGCTGGGCGTGATGTACTTTCACACAGAAGACCCTAAAAAGATTGCGAAAAACACCAACCACAACGACACATTTTTTGCACAAGTTACCATCATATTTTTTATTTACAGAAAAGAGGGAACGTGGTACTGTACATATATACAAAAATTAACCAACAAAAAAGTGTGCACGGGGCTCGAACCCACCAACAATTATTTAACACAAAACAGTCTCGCCAATACAACATTCTAGTAAGATTGTTTTATATGGATATAAGCAGCTTATATGTACTCGACGACGACTCATGTGGAGCTTAATTGGGCCGCAGATACTACAAACCATTTTGTGCGCGCTATTTTTTAAAAGATAATTTGTAAAACATAAGTAATAGAATTGCGGTGTCTCAAAAAAAGTAATAAAGTTCGGGATCTCATAAAAAGAGTAATAAAGTTGCGAGTTTCTCCAAACAAAGTAACAAAGTTACGAACCCCTTAAAAAAGTAACGGAGTTACATTCACATATTTCTGTGTTAAAAATATTATATATACAGAAGACGATTAGTAGATAAAACATTTAAATATAAAATCGTGTATTATGCATTTAATACTTAGTAAAACGTAAGTAATAAAAACATTTCAGATATTTGTAAACCATTTTTTTATAAAATTAGGTTCAAATATTTGTGTGTTAAAAATACAATACATGCAAAGGATCATTTGAAAATAAAATCTTTAAATATAAATCTGTGTATTATGGTTAATTTGGACATTTAAAATGTTTATTAGATAAATATGTTTAATGATCCAAAATATATAAACTGGCGGC
>LR880966.1:782704362-782739656 GCA_904067115.1 Aegilops sharonensis
TAAAATCAATCCCATTTGCACTTATGGCATAGATGACGAGATGATGGTCATTGGCCTTTGCTTCTCTTGTGATGATATTGCCATGCTTCCTTTACATGATTTATGCAATTCATCTACTATTCCATGCCATGATCACATTGTTCCAAATATGCATTGTTTTGGATGTTGTCAACATTCTCCATGTGATGTTTCCATTAATGCTCATGAGGAGACCCCCATAGTTTCCTCATACACATTAGGAGATTTTGATTCATCCCATACTTTGCATGATTCACATAATTGCTTGCACCTTATGCATTCCATGAATAACAATGCTCTACATATTTCTCATGATGCATTACACAATTTGATCTCTATGATTGCTAGCTATGTTGCATCACCCATGTTCCACTATCACTTGCTTTCTTGGGTTGATGACATATATGCTCATGCCTCTCACATGATATATCTTGATCATTGTCTCTTGTGTCCATTAGTTGCCTCTCTCATATCCACTTGTATTGAGTGCAACCATACTATGCTTATTGATCTTGGAGACTTTTAACATATTACTTGTGATGCATGCTTGTTTGATTGAGCCTATTGCATTTGGTTGTTCTTGCATCATATGCCTCCATACTATGAAATGCTCCCTTGTACTTTCTTATGATGAGCATGATGCATACACTTGTTGGGTATCTTACCACTCGAATGATAGGTTTTGCATTTCCGCTAACCTCATTTGTTTTTCTGAGTGTTTGTCATGTTCTTTCATTTTGAAGGATTCACAAGGCGGTGCCGTTATGCGACATATTGGATATGTGAAGACATACATGATGTACGACTCCAACATCTTTGGGAACTTTCTTGAGGTGAACTCCTTCCCTTTGAGCCATCCTCAAGTTTGCACATTGGATGGGTCACTCTTTCATTGTTGTTTCTTTCTTGTTGTCTACATGCTACATCTATTGGATGGAGGAGCAACATTGGAGATTGGCTCTTTGGACTTTCAAATTGAGGAGCGCTCGCACTTATTGGATAAATCTTTGGAATTCCACTCATGCCATGACATCGAGCATTGGTACACCACCATCTCCATATTTGTTGATTGTGCTCATACATGTCATGCTCGATGGACATATCATTCTCACCACAAGTTTGCACCCTACGCATGGATTGACACACATTATGATTGCCTTGTTGCATCTTGTCTTCCCATGTCATCCATGATATATGAACTTGTTCACTTCCGTAGCAAATTTGTTGTGATCTTCCTTGATGGCATATTCATACTTCATGATCATATTGCCCATCATCAATTGCATGATATCATACACATGTTGAGAATCCATTGCCATATTCATGCTATTGATAAACCGTCTCTCTATGACATCATTTTGCACCGTGGTTGCATTGATCACATTCACTTTACATTTGTGTGCACAATGAATGCTTTACATGTCATTTTACATCATTTGGATAAGCATCTCATGCTTTGTCATGAACTATCTTGCCGCACGGACTCATTCTTACATGATGGACACTTTGTGTGCGCTAACCATTGTATTTCCGAGTGTCGTTTGTGTTTGCTCTCTTTGCATGTCTACTATCCCGACGACACCGTGGACTACTTGGATTGCGCCATGTCTTCAACTTCGTCCAACTACAAGTCCGTCTACGACAACCGTTTCCATGGTGATGAGGATCACGATCCGAGGTCGGATCTTTCCCAAGGGGGAGGGGATGATGCGGAGCATCCTACGGTCATCACCATGTCAAGAGTCCGTTTGGCAAGTGACACGTGCAACCTCTACTTCTCATACATAAAGGTGAATCTTCTCCTTTACACGTGTTCACTTGACCCCTTCGAGGATGGTATACTACTTGACACTTCTCCCGTGTGCATGCATAAGTATTGTCGGAGCTTCACGGATGTTGAGGAGGAGTGCAAGCGCCAAGGAACGACTACGCCGTCCGCGAGGGAAGCATGGAAGAGAAGGAGGAAGAGAACCCGGCCGCTCCAGAACGAGCGGTACTACCGCCCACTCCAAGCGGTACTACCGCTAAGACCACCCAAGCGGTACTAGCGCCCCTCCAAGCGGTACTACCGCTCAAGCGGTACTACCGGCCATGAGCCCGGTACTACCGCCCTGCCTGTGCGCAGCCGCGGGCCTTTGGCCATGTATCCCTCTCCCACTTACCCCTTCGTGGCTTAGACTATAAATAGACCACCTCCACCTCCTTTCTAGGGTTAGCTTAGGTTTAGCTCATGTTTGTGTGAGAGCCTTGCTCGTCCACTTGGTTACTTCTCCTCGGAGCCCAGGACCTCTTCGGAGAAGATCCCCCAAGCGGATTCAAGACCCCCTTCTAGGGTGGACCCCATCAAGACCTCCTCACGGAGAAGAACGGCTACCGTTTGTATCGTCCTTTGTTGACCTTGGATCATGTATCTCCCTTTGTGTTCATCGATCTAGCATTTGTGTGACCGATTCCTTGTTGGTTGAGTGTTTTCCCCTCGTTCCTCCCCTTGATTTCCTCGTGTTCTTCCCCGCGTTCTACGTGTTCCTCGTAGGGATTCTCTCCAAACGTGAAAGATCGCCCACGTAGGGTTCCGCCCTACATCAATAGAACCCCGTAAATCTCCAATCAGGAGAGTTATGATCAGCTTTCCGGACCATCGCATCGATATGTCCCGAACTGAAATTTTTTAACTCCACAACAACTTCATTGGACCAAAAAAGTCCAATTCCGCCACTGAGCCCAACACTATCCACTGCAAAGCAGCCCGCCAAGCCAAGAGTATGACGTAGCTCTTCCACCCGTTTCCCCCTAATCTTTGCCTCCATAACAAAAACTAGGGCAGGCCCTTCTTTCTTCACTATTTTGCGAAGCTCACGAACTGCCTTGGGGTTCCCAAGCCCCCGGCAGTTCCAACTTAAACAGCTCATTGGGTCGGGCAGGGCTGACTAGCAGCCGCTGCCGAATTTTCAGACGACGAAGGGGTTGGTTTCTTCTTCTTCAGATCAGGCTCAACCAGACCTGTCTCACCCCCTTCCCCGGCTCCACTTGAGTGTCCTTTCCCTGCTGCTTTGAACAACACCAGATCAGTAGCAGTAGCTGCATATGTAACTTTAACAACTTCTGTTCTTGGAAGCTCCAATGTGTCCACTCTGCGATACACTTGACTCTGCTGCGGTCCTCCCTTTCTTTTATTCTGATTATCTTTCCTTTTAACCGCGGAGTTGACCTCGGTACTAACACCTGCCTTCTTGTTGGGAGGAGCTGTATCTTTCTTTCGATTACTTGAGCTTTGTGGTTCCTTTGACGAGCTCTCACCTGAGGCAGTAGGTTTCCTATCTTCCGGCGCACGCAGACTAGTTTTGAAAGGTCAGTCTCCGTTTTCATCTCGCGTACCGGGTGTAGGGCACACCATATCCGAGTGACCAAGCCGGCCACATGAAAAACAAAAATTTGGAACCTGTTCATACTGAACATCATACCAGTCCCGACTTTGCCTTTTTGCTGAGTCGATCAATATCCATCTTCTCAGTGGTTTTGTGACATCAATTGTGACTCTAGCTCTCAAGAAACCCCCAACGGGATCGAACTGAACCGAGGTGATATTCTTGTCAATTTGTTTCGCAACCTCTAGTCCTCGAACTGTGTTCTGCATATTGAAGGGCAGGTTTAGAACCCTAGCCTACAATTGTAATCTATCAAACTTAAGCTCTGATGGTCGCATGTAATCCTCAAAATCAGTGAGAATCACCGCGTTCCGGCTGACGTGCCACGGAGATCCATCTCGTACCCGATCACGATCGCGACGGTTCTCGAACTCCGCCACGAACATATTCTCTCCTGCTGGCCTGAAGCTCAAACCTCTAGGGTTTCCCCATGCCGGCCTTAGAGCACTCTCTATCGTCTGGACGTGGAGCACCTTGCGGTGGAGGACCTTGCCGGCAATTGCCCACTTCTGCTGCGCTTCATCCTCCAGGTCATCAACCACCAAGGGTGTGGCTTCCTCTTCCGTGAGATCCAATCTGCCCATCGCCTCTTCCATCTGGGCTCTAGCCGCCCGTGGCGATGCAGACCCCGTCTTCCCCGTACTAGGAGCCGCGGACGTAGACATCCCCAGCCCTACCCTCACGCACCTTGCCGGCGAGATGCCGACGAGCGCCGCCTATCTCCACCGAAACCCTAATCGCCCGTGCGAGGGCTCTCAGTGACATTCTCAGAGCTAATATAGCAAGTTATGTAAATACGTGAGTTACCAAGTAGTATGTGAACAATAAAATACACTGAAAATTGGTTTCGTATCAATTAGATTTCCAAACTTTGATTTTTCCCATCGATGAGCTCGCTCGTGACCCCGCCCGGATTGCAGAATCTTTTTGGTTCCGATCGGAAAGGTTTAAGAGTTTGTTAGTACATCCAAAGTAAGACTGTCGGTTTCGATCGAGTCAATGAATACTCGTTGCGCACTGTGTGTGACAGCGTGTTGTGGGTTGAAGTAATAATGCACCACACACTGCTTTGTGTTAGCTGGAAAACCGAGAGACTACATGCCACTATATGTTTTCTCATTCTAAAAAGACACAAACAATGTATACGCAGTGGATGAGGAATCCACCCACACCCACCTAACGTACTGACACATTTTTAAATCAAACTCAGGAATCTTGCAAAGGTATGGAGGTTAGAGTTAGGTTAATTAACCCCGATCCTCCCAAGATGCATGCAGCCAGTACTTTCTCCACATTATAGATGTCTATGTATAAGTCTGCAACATATCATGAAGAAAAGACGTACATGGTTTATATATGTCTTGTAAATATGACTTTGTCCAGAAATAATGGCATTAGTTCCTTAGAATTTGCATGCCTAGACCTAGCATGACCAATTAATTTGGACATTTGCAGGAAAGAGCGTGATTACACCGGCTCCGAATTGAGTATATCACGCCGTGCTTTGAGATATCTCATAGCGGTTTCCTCCTCGCGTCTCACCCCCCGCGTCGTCCTCCTCCAGGGCGACTCGGGCGGGCCGTCTCACCCCCCGGCGCAAGGCCTCCTCCCAGCGTTCACCCATCCGCCGTCGCCTAACGCATGCCCGGGCAAAGCCCACTCGGATCTGGCGGCGGCGGGCCACGGCTCCTAGGGCATCGCCACCTCTCGAACTGGGGGATCGAGTGGTGGCCGACGGCGCGGCGCTGCCCCGGCGCACGTCGCCGAGCTCTGAGGTGGAGGGGACGGCGGTGGTTGCGGGCGGATGCCGTCTGCTCGGTGCTCCTGGTACATGCGTGCAGCGGCGGAACAGGGTGCGGCGGCGCAGCTCCGTCGGTGGTTGGACGTGTTCGTGAGGCCCGGTGGCTGGCTACCCTCCATGGTCGCTGGGTTGCAGACGACGCGATGGCGGGTGCGCCACGCCGGCAACTGGACGGAGACTCCCTTGTCTGGTTCCTTGGCACCGCGGGCAACTCCGGAGGAAACCCTAGATCTCATTACGATATAGCGATGGCGGTGCTTTAGCGCCGTAGTCCCTCTTGAGGGCATCGTTTTTGGAGTTTGCTCAGGTTCAAGGGACCAGCGACGCCGGCGGTGCACGGCCTGGTGGCGCGACTGCCGATGAAAATGCGCCGACTTCGGTCATGGTGGATGATGGCGGCGTCTCCGATATCGTTTCCTTGTTGAGGCATCGTTGTTGCAGTTTGCATCATCATGCTCGGGATGCTCCGGGGGAAACTCTAGATCTGGGCCTCCCGGGCCGGACGATGATGACACCTTTGATGTCGTTCTTCCTCCTGGGGGCATCGTTTTGGAGCAAGTGCTGGTTGGAGGGGACTACTGGAGGAGCGGTGCTACATCTACCGCAAGGCCGACGGCGGATCCCGACGGCATGGCGCCGCGGAGGTTCGGCGATGGGCGCGTATTGGAGATTGACTCGCGCAGGAGGAGGAAGCTGTCCGGCGTCATGATGGCGTTGATGGCAGAGAGGCCTGACAAGGTCGGTGCATCAGTTTTGCTCTAAGGATGGACCGAGGGAAGATGGAGGTGACGGCCCTTGCAGCGTGCGGTACTCACTGGGAGTGTGCCAGACCGGTGTGGGACTCAATCCGGGTAGTGGCTTGGATGGGACACCCGGCTTTAGATGTTAGGCTTTGGTGCGATGTCTGTTTGGTATTAGGCCCAGACATTTGGCACGCTTTTATCAAGGGGATAGGAGTAGCAACAACATTGCCAAGATGGTTGGCTTATTGATGTATCATCTTGTATGGTCTTTGTGAATAATTAAGGGAGTACCTAGAACTCATCTAGATGAGACATAATTTGGTCTCATTCACTTTGAAAACAAGAACAGATACAACCCACGTCAACACACACGCATCTTATAGTATCATATCCAATGGCTATAAAAGATGAATGAAACCAAATTATATCTCATCTAAATGAGTTCTAGCAAAACTGAATAATTAATAGTATGGCTGCATGCATCATTCAGATGCAGAGACCGGAGGTACATCCTCCTTTGTAAATAAAAAAAAAATCTCATAGCGGTTTCCTAGGTGAACCTCCACCCACAAAGGGTGCCTGGGTTCCAGGAAATAGTACGCCAACCTGCTTGCACCCACCCAAAGTAAAGTTCAACACGCACAAAATAAAGTATAGTACCTTCTCCCATCCCTTTTGCTTAAAAAATCTGTAGCGCTTATAGATAAACAAAAAAGGCACCGCCTCCTTTGCTATTCCTTCGTGTCTCAGATCTGGCCTCAAAAGCACAACGATTCCATGCGCTATCGGTAAACCTTTCACATCCTGACCAGAGTGTTTGTAACTTTATACTACTATAAGAATTTAGGCGTACAATTCATTTGGGAACTCGCAACTAATACAAAATGAACCAATGAACAACATATAATTACCACCCATCATTATTCGTAGACTCGTGCAAGTGTAACCTATTGAATGAACACAGCTAGCTTGTGCTAAAAAAATGCAGCCCCTGCGAAAACATTAATTAATAGAAAGATGCAGCTATTCGTATTTGTAGCTTTTTTTTTTCTTAGAGTTACCATTTCATTGATTAAGTAAAAGAGAGTTGGTCACTCGAAACCCTAGCTCAGTTGCAAGTTCCTATGCTAGACATCCTGACCAAAGTTGCTTACGAGGTGCACCTCAAAAACCGTTGGCGTGGGAGTAGTTAGATTAAGGAACTCTTTGAGTCAGAAACCGACGCCACCACTTTTGCGAGTCTCAGGTCTGCCGGCCGGAAAGCCAAACCACTCCACCAACCGCCCAGAAAAAAGCAGCACCTCGTGTTGCACAGCCAACCGTTTAATACCTTAAACTCCGAACGCTTGCAAGCAAAGCAGGTCCCATACGCAATAGGCTTTAGTGCTAACGCAAGTACTCCTACAAAGCACCGCTTCCTCCCTCGGAATCGAGATCCCTTCCGCATCAGCCCAGAGCCTGAACCCCCCACCCACCTCACCTCGAGTTCTTCATCCCCCGGGAGCTCTAGCACCAGCGCGGCTTCTTGGGTTGGACGCCTGGTGATTAAGGTAGCTAACATCAGTTTATGTCTGAATTCTACGAGTAGTGATGTATGACTTTGTAATCAAACCTGTTCAGTTCTTGGCACTCTCTGCCAGACCATAGTTATGCTCTTTGGTAGCCAGCCTAATTTTGGTTCTTTTTATGCATTTACCTCTCTCAATTGCTTTATTTTTATCCATGCCATGTTGCCACCGTTTGCTAATTAGTTTTACCCACAACCATGGTAAGCGTTCCAATGGCTGTTTAGAGCATTGCTCTACAGTATCATTCTACATATGAGTAGTGTTATTGGCCATCCCTGAGTAGTATTTACTTTGTTCCTAATTCATTCAAGTTTCAGGATATTTTCCTTGATCAAATTTTGTTGTATTTGACCAAATCTATAAAAAAAATTGTCAAGAGCTTCATACTCAAATATATATAGAACGAAAATATACATAATAGTGAATCTAATGGAACTAGCGTTGTGTTCTATATGCTAACAGGTTTTTTCTATAGGCTTGGTAAAACCTTTTTTTGTTTAAATCGACTTAGAACAAATCTAAAACTTCTATTAGTTTGAAATATATGGTGTAGCACGTATTCACAAAGCTTTCAACAACTCTCAACACTTGTCACTACTTAATTGGTTCCTTTGTACCAACAACATGGACTAATTCTTCTATTTCTAGCCCTCCTCGCAGCCCTGAAAACTGAAAAAGCCTCAATGTTGATCGAAGGTGTTGCATGGGGCATATCCGTCGCAGGATGGATCTTGTCGCCTCTCATCTCCAAGCTTGTGGATAAAGTATTATCCCACGTCAGCTACGACAAATCAAATGAGCTTGACCACCTGCTGACGGATGTACTCCCTCGTCTCACGCTCACTCTACAAGGAGCATGCAAAGTACATAATAAGAAACATTTCGAGGGTGTTGTCAACAAACTGAAATCTGCTTTCTATAAAACGGAAGACATCCTTGATGAATTTGAGTACATTCGCCACCAAAAGGAGCTGAATGCGAAGAAAAGTCTTCTTGAGAAAAGGAAGAAGGAAAATCCCAATATTACTCCTGGTGTTGAAGTTGGCCCCTCGGACTCGGTAATTTCATGCTTTCCTTAAACTGTTAGCTATATAAATTAATGTGCAGTTACTCATCCATGCACAATATAATTATCCTATCCAAGTTGTTGTGTTTTCCTCATGTATTTTAGTATAATGGACCATGTCTCCATTTTGAAGACTCAACGAAGAATTGTAACGACTTATCAAACACATGTCAAAAGCCTTTGGTAACATGGTCGTTTCATGTTTATATTTCAAATGCAAAGCAAATGAATTGTGGCCAACATATTCTGTACAAATATAGTGTGCTTACTCTATGCGCGTGTGCGTCTACTTACAAGGTTATCTAGGTAGCACCGCAAACCACTTGGTGATCCCCATCCATGCTATATCGAGACCTGGCATCTTATTTATGGGAAGCGTTGAGCATGACTTTTTCAAAATGGTCAGGGGTGGAGAGATTTCCAGATTGTCACATATTAGAGGTGGTGGAGGCAAAGAATATGATCAATGTACAAATATATCACTCCAATTTTCATAAAAAATTTGTTCCATCTTAGCTCATACATAATCTCTATTTGACTAAAGATCCAAATATTTTGGGGAGCAGATGTCCACACCTAGGCTTTGCATGCCTGCCATACCTCTACCAACCAAAGTGAGTTAAACTCACTTTCCCTAACTATTCTTCAATTCGAATGTGTTGAATCTATTAGCAACCCATTTTGGTATTGATACATAAATGGATCAAATACAAAAGAAGGTCATCACGATGTTGCAAATAAAAGGTTCATGTATTTCATTCTCACGCTAATGGCAGATCGACGGTTTTAAGCCGCAAAGCTACGAGGAGTAAGAAAATGGTTTATCTGAGTAATTATTATTGTAGAAGTCATCTATTAGCTGGTGGTCACCGACGGAGTTCACTACACCGTATATTAGTAATTAATAAGCGTGCCCAAGCGTTACATATCATCGAGTATATACCTTATTAATGGACAGGGGATATATAGTAGTAATAACTAAAGTGTATTATGCATACATAATTAACAAGCGCACCCAAGCCTTACATATAATAGGGTAAACATAACCGGTGGCTTGAGTTCAATATTCTATTCATGCAAGTAAGCACACTAAGAAAGAAAAATGGTATATCAAGGCAATATTAATCATTACAAGTAGAAAATAATGTCAACAATACGATAACCTATTTCAATTCTCCCCAAACATATAAGGTATGATGAGAAAAGGACCTCTAAGATGATATATTAGTTCAGCCAGAAATATATGGATACAATAAATGGCATTAAAGAGGTGGATGGATGGATATTAAAAGGTTTAAACTTGACCAATAAACACTAAAATTTATTTTTTATCCAGACTTCTTCAAATAATATTTGTAGAAATAGTGACAACATGTAGAGATGAGTTGAAGATGAAAAATAATCAAGAGATCAGAAAATTCCATCAATATTCATATTTTTTGGGGGAAAATTGCTGTAATATTTTAGTGGAAATATAGAGGAGGATGCACATAAATGGAATAGGATAATTAAGGTAAATAAAAAATGTTTCTAAAAAGGAATATAAAGTTTATGATTTCGGTAGTTAATATTTAGAGAGTATGACATTGATGTGTTCTGTGAAATATTTAAGTTAGCAAACTTCGAAATATTGGTATCACTTTTGTTTTGTGCTCAAAACATGCACATGTATTGATCAATACAATAAACTATGTATCGTCTTTTACACCTTTTTCATTTGTCACATGTTTTATATTGTGGGACAACTTTGATCGTTTCACGTGAAAGAAGGTTTTTTATGTATCTTTTTTATTGTGTGAAATCTTTTTTTATCTGAACCAGCTGCTATATCCATGAAGCTAGTTAAGCTGCTGTATGGATCTTTTTTACTTCTGAACTGACTTGCTATTCTACGGAACTAGCAAACATCAGTTTATTTTTCTAAACGGACACGGCTATTCGTATGGCCAGAATGTCTTCCTTCCATGAACAAAACCTTCTAGTACATATTAACCGTGTCAAACGAAACCATTGCATGGTTACGTGACTAAGTAACTTTTATTAAATCCTAGCCATAAATTGTAAATCCAACTGTCTAAATATATATTTTGGATGATGTGGCTCATCGTGGTACTCTATTTTAGACATGTATATTGCTTTTGCATATATAATACTCCCTCCGTTCCTAAATATAAATCTTTGGAAAGATTTCACTATGGACTACATACAAAGAAAAACGAGTGAATCTACACTCTAAAATGCATCTACATACATCCGTATGTGGTCCATGGTGAAATCTCTACAAAGACTTATATTTAGGAACAGAGGGAGTAGATTGTTAGTTTCAGTAATTCACATTGGAACCCAAGCTCACATGCTCCTGACAGATTAAATTTTTGTAAAAAATAGTATAACATTTTAAAAAATCCTAAAAAAATACAGACATACATATTCAAGTTTACTACAGTCGTGTAGATTTCCGTAATGAAATCATGTTTGTGTTGCCCTGTAACAAAATCAAATCTCTGACAAAAATGAGATTTTAAAATATAGTTTTGATTGCACTTATTTTATTATTTTTGTACATGGCACTTCAAATATTAGTTCATTTCAAAAAATTACAAGTCCAAAATAAACTTTTATATTTGTTGGAATTTTTTTCCAGATTTCTCTAAAAAAATTACTATTTTTTGCTGAATTTATTATTATATCAGTAGCTCGGGAGCCAAAATGCCTAGACCTAGTTTGTACTACTTTAAGATGAAAGAGATAAAGAATCAGTTCATGTTCCTTGCTCATTCAGTTGCTGAAATAAGTGGTTGCCGAATTGGAGATTAATTTTTTCAGTCTGATTATTTTGTTCAGAAGATGAAGGGCAAAAGGAAGGTGAATTTGTTCGCAGGATATTCCAAAAAATCTCGTGCAGCCAACGAAGCTGAAGTGTGTCCTAATAGTAGTACAACTATGTTGCCAGGGTCTCAATCTGCCAATCCCACCCCAACTCCCACAGCCAAGGTACTCAATATATTCCCTGGCAGTACGGTTGCACCATCCTTATTATATTTGTATCTCACATTACGGCCATTTGTTTAAGAAATATAATTACATAGTCATATTCCACTTCAAAATACTATCTAAACATTTTTGTGTACTTTCTTTAACGGACTATCTACTATGCTATTTTCGAGGGGAGAGTAGGTTATTACTTCTGGTAGATTTGATACCTGGGTCCACCACTCCATGTTTCTGGTCTATAAAAATCCAGGCACAAAATGAGGATCAGTCAGTAATCATCATGCTCATTCAGAATCTAGGAAAAGCAACCACTAGTAACTTTAATAAGATTTGTACGGTCTAAGCGTAGTTTTTCTTTGGGGGAAAATAAGGCGTGCTTCTACAAGTTTAAATGAGGCATTTCTTATATAAAGATTATTAGATACTAGTAATCATGCAGGTGAAAGGCACATTTCCCCAATATTCATAAATACACCAGCAGGTTTTAGATTTTTTTTTTCTGTTCATGAATTACTTCGGTTGATGAGACACGCTTCATGTCGTTTTTTTCTTACATCGACAACTCCTTAAACGTCAATAGTACTCCCTCCGCTTAAGTGTGTAAGTCACCTTACAAAAACCAAATAATTCTAAAACACTTAGGCACGGTACATTAACTACCTTCTCGTTTCTTGTTTTGTGATATATCAACTAATAAGAGATGTGGGCCGAGCATACTTTCAATAACTTGAGACTACCAAACATAACATGCAGTGGTTAGTTCATTGCATGCAATGCTATTAATTAGCAAAAAGACATTAAGTTTTCTCGTTTTCCTCTCTGCCTTGGTCGCGGTGCACAACGTAAGATGACTTACTCTTAGACGGAGGGAGTACTATGGATAAACACAACATCATGGGCCGTCACCCTATGGTACATGATGATCGGGTGATAGACAAACGCGGCAACGCAATTAATATTTACTTCTATTAATCTTATTTAATGTCATTCACTCGGATAAGGGGTATGTCATCGTGTCACATGTATCACCGTAGAAATGTGTGCCCAACACATATCTCCACGGTCACATTAACCATGAGGATACTGTGTGAATTCACGCTCAGAAAGCCAAAATGTCAAGCCCCATACTACTAGTCTATGTTATTACATCGACACCATGGTGTAGTTATGTAAGACTTGATTTATCAGGTTGTAGACTTTGTATGTTTGATTTTGCAGTAACATAGTAACATATTATGTTAGCACAGCAACTATCTCCTCTCACTAAGTACTTGACACACAAACAAATTTCATTTCCCAAAACAATTTTGCATATGTGGCCCAATACATCGGACTGAGGGGCAGTAATACCTGGCCATGGGACGGGTCGGGCTGGGCTTGGGCCGGGCCTAAAAAAGCCCGCGGCAGAAAACTAAGGCCCAGGCCCTATCATCGGGCCTGCTTTTCAAGGCCAACCCTGGCCCATCTATTGAAAAGCCCATCGGGCCTAGTGCCATGGGCTGGGCATTTTCCTTAAAATCCCAATATGTCAAGCCCAAGCCCGTCCTAGCCCTGTTGGCGGGCTCAAAACTCAGGCCCAAGCCCAGCCCACGGGCAAGCGCGTCGGTCCTAGGCCCTGGATTTCTGGGCCAGGCTGGAGATGGGTAGGTATAAGGGCAGTATACATCATACTGAGGCGAGGGCCTCGAAGATTCGGGACGAAGTATTCCGGCGACAAGCATTGGAAGGAGGCCGAAGGTCCTCAACTAGCTTGAAGGCAAGGGAGGGCCCGGTGTCCTTCCTGGGAGTCGGAGTAGGCACATTATCCTGCTTGTGGAGACGCCATCCCGCAACCTCCTCCCATGCCCGCTCCATAGACCCCGACGGAAGCATCAGTGACCAGCTGCTCCGTGAAATTCGGATGGAGTTGCGCAGGGGGAGGTGGCAGGAGGAAAGCTGAGCACCCAAGAGGGAGGGAGACGGGAGCCTCATCTCCACCAATGGCGGTGGCAGCCGACTAGTTTGGATCTAGATCGAGGAGGGGCAGGGAGCCAGAGGTGAAGGAGGAGCTATGGCGGTTGGGGGAACTAGTGCGGGAAGGATGGGGAGGGAGAGGACGCCATGGGTCAAGGAGGGAAACCTCAGGGACAGAGCTATGCCGAGGCAGCCCCGGCGACGCAGTCCGCATCGTAGGAGCTATATTATGTGTGTCTGTTCGCAAGAGCTAAGAGCATCTCCAGCCGCGCCCCCAACACGCCCCCCAGGCGATTTTTTCGCGCCGGCGCCGAAAAAATGGCCTAGTCGCGCCCTCAGGAGCCCATTTTTCGCCGGCTTGGGCCGAAATCAGCGCCGGCGGACCCAGCCCAAACCCGGCGCACTGGGGGCGCCCGGGGGCGCCGGGGCGAGAGGTTTTGGCGCGAAAGAGCCGCGGGCCCGCAGAGTCAGCGATACGCGCCTCGTCGTCATCGGAACGCCTCAGTTTCCCGCGTGGAATCAATGGCAAGGCTGCCGCCGGTCAGCCTTGCCATTGATTCCTCACGGGCGGCGCGTCATGAGCGGCGCGACGACACCTCCCCTCCCTCCACGCGTACACACGACGCGGGCTATATAAGCCGGTGGCCTCCCTCGCCTCTGGCCACACCAGCCCACAGCCGCCATCGACCGCCGCCGAGCTCTCCCTCTCCCCTCGTGTGCAGCCGCTCGCCGACGCTTCATCCCTCCCTCTCCCTCTCTCCCAAGCCCGATGGCCGCGCGATTCCCAGGCGACGCGGCGGCGGCCAACGGCTTCGGCCGCCGCTCGTTCCATGAGTGGGAGGCGTGGCTACTATTCGAGGCGAACATCCCGGCGCCACCGGACATGCGCGCCGGGTCGACGGGGTGGAGGATCAACAACAGGGGTGTGCTCATTCCCCCGGTGCCCGACGTCGCGGCGTGCCCCGCCTTCTTCGCCGCCGAGGTCGACCGTGTGCGAGCCTCCCTAACAGAGGAGCAGCACGCCCTCCCCCAGTACGCCGCCGACAACCACGCGTCGTGGGCGGCGTACTTCCAGCACCGCCAGGAGCAGAGGCTGGCGTCCACCAACGCAGCGCCGGTGGTGGGCGGCGTCAAGAACAGCAAGGGGAGCCGCGTATGGTGGGGCGCCCCCGGCCGCACGCTCTTGGACGTGCTGGAGCACCTCGAGGGCGGCAACGACCTGCCGCTGGCATACCCTACCGCGGCGGCTGCCCCGGTCCACCGCCAGAGCACCAGGAAATGAAAGCCCAGGAGGTTCAGCTCCTCCTCAACTTCTTCCTCCCACTCCTCCTCCCGCTCCTCTTCCCACTCCTCCGGCTCACCGGCGGTGTTCGGTGTCAAGGCCGAGCCCGCAGCGGAGACGCCGCTCGGTCGGCGCACTCGCAGCGCCGGCATCGTCATAAATGAGGGCGGCCGGCGCGCCTCCTCCTCGGCTCCTCCGCGCTTCGTCAAACCAAAGACGGAGCTGGGGCTCGCGACCGTGAAAACAGAGCCGGGGTCCCCGCCGTGAAGACGGAGCACGGCGCCGGGGAGCTCGACGACGTGGCGGCCCTGAAATGGGCGCGCGATGATTGGCTGCACATGGAGATGGAGTACCAGCGCCGCGCCCTAGAGCACTTCGAACATCGGCGCCGGTGCTGCGACGAAGGAGGCCTCGTCGTCCTCGACGACGGCGACGACGACGACGCGCCGCCACCGCCACCGGTCCGCCATGGCGATGCTGGGCAGGGGTCCAGCAGGGGCGGCCGCGTCAAGGAGGCGAAGGCCACCGTTGACGACGGTGAGGATGGCAGCGACGGGGGCGATTTCGCCGCGTATAGCGACTTCTTCGGCCCGTAGTTGTAGTTTTGGCCTTTTTTTAATAAACTTGCTATGTAAAATGTCGAACATGTCTAATATATGGCTAGTTTGCCGAATTTTAGCCGAACTTTGCCGAATACTCTTTTTTTAAACATAAACGGCATGTGAGGGCGGCTGGGAACCCACTTGCCTCAGGATGATTTTTTACGCCGGCTCGCCCCGTGCGGCGATTTTACGCGTCCTCGGGGGGTCCACCGGCTGGAGATGCTCTAAGGTCGTTTGACCAAACGTGATGGACTCCTTCCGCGAGGGCTGGAGCGACGCGCTACACGGGTGTGCTAGCAGTGCACAGAGAACGTATCCTGTGAAACGGGTGGACTCATGCACCAGGTGCACCACCAGGTTCTGGGCCATTAGATTGGAATGCAAGGGACAAGATCCATCTGCAAGGAAAGCTGCTGGTACATTTGCAAAGCAGACCTTCAAAACTAGCTAAATAGATCGGATGGACCTCTGTTCTGTACTACTACTCCGGGTCTCTCTGTAGTACCGAGCTTCTGTTTTTAAACAAACTGAGAAATTTGACAAGTTGTGCTCTTGTATCAGCTAATCTAACTATTGCGTGATTGCTCAGTGTTGAATTTGGCAAAAATTACAAAAAAGAAAAAAACAAATTGATTCTTCACACAGTTGGAAAGCTCAACAATATTAAGTATATCAGAGAAGCAGATGTTGTATTGCAACTGGACCAAAAATCTTTGAACACATTTCTTGTGATGCTTCCATGCAAGAACATCACGTTGGGACATCGCAAGCATACACATCAACTGTACAGCAACTACCCATCTAAACTACAAGCCGCACATACTAAATTTTGTTACCAAGTGTACATTCTTGCTGATTACATGGTTAGAAAAAAAATCGGAGCCTGAGACAACCAGACACGATCTGTAGTAGTATGATCCTGAGACGTTTCATGAGCTAACATCTTGGAGACATCTGAAGATGACTCATACTCTGAAGATTACCCAGTCATACCTTCAACTAATCGATTTGAAGTTCAAAGGCAAAATATTGTTGGAGCATGAAAGATGGTCCCGAATCTGAATAGTCACCGAGTAGTCCGTTCTGGACCAACCATAAAAACCATGACATACAAATATTTGCATTTCAATGAGTGGTCGCCGAAGAGGCTTATGTGGCATGGCAATATGTATGATCTTCATATGTCATTCTCCACTGCTGCTATATAGTTAAACAACCATTATTGGGAATCAAAGGGCGGCGAGATGGAGGAAGGGACAATAACTCAAATGAAAAACAGAAGAAAAAAAGGTAGAACAGGTTTGCACTCAGATTTCTAAAAAAATATGATAATCTCATAAAACAAATCCTGCAGTCCAGCGACATGCAAATAAAGTGAGCATGAAATTCTATCACCCAAAGGGAAAATACGTAGGATCCCCCCGCGTCACCCCCGCTGGCGACTCGGGGGCAACCCTAATCACGCCGCCGCCGGCCCCTCTCCACACCCCTTCCTCTGCTTCGCCGCCGCCGGAGAGGACGCCGGCGAAGCCGCGCGTACCCCAGGGATGGCGACGGCGGGGCTCCTTGCGGGTGATGACGGGGTTCCAGGCGTCGGCGCCGCGAGCTCCGGTGCAGCCTGTCTTCTTGGCGGGCCTGACTGCGTACCCGGGGCTGCCCCGGCCAGATCTGGCGTGGGGGTGGCTCGTGGCGGCGGTGGATGTAGTGCTAGCCTCGACCTCGTGGGATGGAGTTGCGGAGGCATGCTGGTGGAGCGGGCTGCTGGCGCGGGTGGAGCGCGCTGGTGGTGAGACCGGGTGTCAGGCACGGAGTCTGGCGGGCCTACTCCGGTGGCTCTGGCCAGTGCGCTGGGAAAGGTGGCTCTTTGCCTCTTTTCGGCTGCTGGCCGTCTTGGCGCTAGTGGCTTGGATCTGGACGGCGCAGTGGATTGGTTGGTTGGTGGCGGTCCTTGGCGGTGGATGGTTCGGCTCCGTGTGTGGCGGAGATGGCGGAGGCAGTAGTGCTGCGTGATGCCACACCTCCCATCGTGGTAGCTGGACTGATTGAGCAGCTCCAGAACTTTGGGTTTCGGATCTTGGGCTGGGAGAAATCCCTGCTTCGCGACGTCGAGGCTTGCAATGGTGACGTCCGTGGGCGCTGTCCCCTCCCTGGAGGCATTGTTTTGGCCCAGATCCGACTCCCGCCCTCGTGCTCAGGGGAAACCCTTGGTCCGGCCTCCGGATCAGCCGGCGGCGGCATTAAGGCGTCGTTCCCTTCTTGGAGGTGCCGTTCTGTTGCTCGAGGAGTCCCGGCGGCAGTCTGGCGCTTTGGATCTGGCCTCCAGCAGGCGTGCGGTGGCGCGTCGACGTGCCTGATGTATGGCTGCAGCCCGGAACCATGGTGGTTCTTGGCCTCGGGCAGTGCCCCTCTGCTCCTTACTGGCATGGTGCTTGGTGGGGCACTGTGGCTCGCTTTGCGTCCGGTGGCTCTGCGTCCGGCCGGCCATTGGTAGACCTGGCGTCTAGGTTTGAGTTTGGCCGTCGGTGGTCTCCGCAAGGTGCGGATGGCCGAGGCGGTTCGGCGTGCTTCTTCATCGTTGGAGGGTTCGACGGCTTTGGTGGTCGGCTGCCGTCTTGCTGTAGGGATGTGCTCAAACTCCGGGTGAGAACCCTGCATCGGCTTTACTGATGCCGGCGGCAACGGCGTCTACGGACGTCGTTTTCCTCGTAGGAGGTGCCGTCGTGGAGCTACAACACCTACAGTTCTTTGTTTGTGGTCTCCGGTTAAAAACCCAAGATCGGGCTTGCCGGATCGGATGACGGTGTTGTGTTTTCGACAACACTACCTCCCTGGAGGCGTCGTCTTGGAGACCCAAACAACGGCTTCAGTTGCTGTATGTGGTTGCGGGTGGTGCATTTGTTGGTGGTGGTGTGGCCTGCTCAGGACCGTGGGTGGTGTGTTCTTCTTCAGGTGTTTCTCCTCGGCTGTCCTACATGTGGTCTCCGGCCTGCTACTATGCATGCTCATGACCCTGTTCTGTTGAGGCGAGCCTCAGGCTCTTGGTCTCGTCTTGGTTCATCTTTGCTCAATGACGACGCAATTACGCCTCCCTGACTTGCTAATCGTCTTGAACTTCCGTGGCGGAGCGCTCAGTCAAGGTTTGTGTTAAGCTTTGGCACAAGGTCCGTGTTAAGTTTTGGCACTCGTGGATTGTGGATGCTCCTCCGTTGTGCCGTAGGGTTTGATACGCACGCCGGTGCGGTGCGTTAGGCTGTTTGTAGAGTCTTGGTATTGTGATCCCTCGACGCACCCTTCATCTAACTGGTCCTGTTAGTATGCTAGCTAGGTCTTGCCTTATGTTCGGCGTCTTGTTCCTCTCCTTTCCTTGTAATACTTGTTACTTGTCTGATTTTCGGCACGGTTTTCCTCATAAACAGGGTCAATTTGTTAAGGTTTTCGATCCGGTTTTCTTTATAAACTGGATCACTCTCCTGACATTATGGCCACTTTGAGCAATATATTCAGGTGGAGGGACTCCTCCCCCGGTGATTCTCAAAAAAAAGAAATTCAATCCACTGAAGGAAACAGCTTGATAACCTAAATAAGATGATAATAAGGTACAAGGGTCCGTTTCCAAACCAGGGACATGCCACCTAGGCACCTATGCAACCAAGGGCAGGAATTGGTGATGCATCTTTTTATGCATTATTCTTGGATGCAACAACTTTGGCTATCTGCCTTGTCAATGTCATAAGCAGAAAGCACAGAACCAAGCTTCTGATTTGCATAAGACCATGAAGGATTGCAGACTCGTTCACCGTCCCCATCTTCAATAGATTTACCAGCTCCACCAGGCAATAAGACTCCATATATGACTTTCCAACATAATAACGAGCCAAGCCAAACTTAGGAGTGACACCCCATCCTGCAAATCTATTGAAACTAACATAGGTTATGAATCTCATAGCGATCACATAAGCAATCATAGGCAGCTCTATGTGAAACTAATATTTGATTATCCTTTATGAAAGGTTTGCTACCAAAAAAAAACAGGGATCCCAAGTATCACATCTGTAGAATAAAAAGGTCAATTCTACAATCATGTTTTTCGAACAAATTATAGGAAACACTATATGAGGTTTGCAACAGATTGTAAGGAACACCGACATTCTGCAAGTCATCGGCATCGGGTGGCGGTCGATGCTCTCCGGCGGGTCCGGACCTTCGGCTTCGGGGGCGAAACATGTGGTTTCCGGGGGGGGGGGGGGGGGGGGGGGGGGGGGCGCCGCGGGGGGCGGGGGGGGGGGGGGGGGGGGGGGGGGGCGCCGCGGGGGGCGGGGGGGGGGGGGGGGGGGGGGGGGGGCGCCGCGGGGGGCGGGGGGGGGGGGGGGGGGGGGGGGGGGCGCCGCGGGGGGCGGGGGGGGGGGGGGGGGGGGGGGGGGGCGCCGCGGGGGGCGGGGGGGGGGGGGGGGGGGGGGGGGGGCGCCGCGGGGGGCGGGGGGGGGGGGGGGGGGGGGGGGGGGCGCCGCGGGGGGCGGGGGGGGGGGGGGGGGGGGGGGGGGGCGCCGCGGGGGGCGGGGGGGGGGGGGGGGGGGGGGGGGGGCGCCGCGGGGGGCGGGGGGGGGGGGGGGGGGGGGGGGGGGCGCCGCGGGGGGCGGGGGGGGGGGGGGGGGGGGGGGGGGGCGCCGCGGGGGGCGGGGGGGGGGGGGGGGGGGGGGGGGGGCGCCGCGGGGGGCGGGGGGGGGGGGGGGGGGGGGGGGGGGCGCCGCGGGGGGCGGGGGGGGGGGGGGGGGGGGGGGGGGGCGCCGCGGGGGGCGGGGGGGGGGGGGGGGGGGGGGGGGGGCGGGCTGGTTGGGGGATGGGTTCGTTTTTGTCCATTGGCCGTTCCCCCACCTCGCCCTTCCACCGGGCGGTGTCAGGTCGCGGTTCGTCTCGAGGCAGTGCCCGTTGGCGATTCCAGGAGGCGGTTGTGGATTTGGCCAAAGTCATGTCCTTTGGGAGCTTTCGCGGTGGCCTGGTGGCAGGGCGGCGGTCCTAGTGGTGGGAGACGCAGTGGTCGTGAGCGGACTGCGCGGCTCGGATTCGGGCGGGCATCTATGGTCGCTCGGGTGGCATAGCTGCAGGTTGTTGTCGGACTGAGGAGGCGACAAAAGGGTTGAAGCACCAGAGTACATCACTTGCCCAGTCCGTGCACTGGCTGATGGTGAAGGCGTGCGCGGACGTCGTGTTCCTCCCTGTAGGCTCCGTCGTGGTGCTCCCTCTCCTTCCATCTAGCTCCGGGTGAAAGCTTGATCTTCGGATCGGACGGTGGCGACATTCCGTGGTCGTACCCTTCCTGGAGGCATCGTCTTGGTGTCCTTGGTCCGGCGTGGTCCGTCACACCTCTTCTCGGTCGATCGGTCATCCTGTGGGTGCGTGGTAGTCATTGAGGTTGTGTGTCGGTGCTCGGCATCCTTGTATCTCGTCTTGGGTGTGTGTGGTGTGCATTTGTATCGGTGGCTTGGTTGTGGATGTTGGTTGCTTTATAATCTAAAGCGGGGGGAAACCCTTTTTCGTAGACATTCTGCAAGTCATGGTTTACTACATTGCATATAGGAGACTGAAAAAATGGTTTCGTCAATAAAATCAAGAAGATGAACTTGTTAATGCTTTCACGAAGTTCAGTTGGACATTGTAAGTGCAGGTTCTGTTTAATTATGTTTACCAATACAAGATCAAAACAGGGAGTGCATCCCTTGTAATTGGCATGAAGATCATAGAAATATACTCTTATCTCCTACCCAAATTTGGTGCTCGCACCGCATTATTCCAAATCTTTAATCAACAAAAACATGCCTTTCAAGAAGAAGCAAACAGGCCTAGATCCAGATCCTCGAGCTGCTGCAGTTGGATAGTGCCGGCGGCGGCGTCAGTTTGATGAAAATATTATATTAAGAAATATTGAAAGTTTGGCATAGTTCATATTTTGTACTGTAATTAGTTGGACCTGTTGACTAAATATGCAATATTTTTCTGTGGGTAGATTAATTATGCACTCATTCATGTATATGTATAAATAATACTTTACAACTTTATAACTAGTAGTGAAAAAACATAAACTTCGGTTATGTCATATTAGGTGTTGCAAAAATAAATAAATAAAGATGTATTTAGACATATTTTAGTGTTAGATACATTCATTTTTATTCTTTTTTCGACAATTAAGAGACGGAGTGAGTATGTCTTTTTTAGAGTCTAATGTGTAGTTAGCCAAATGAGTTGTCGGGACACACGTCATGGCCGTTGTAGACTCTATTAATGAAGTATGATTTTTCATTTGTGGGTGAATCCTTCGCATTTGAATGTCGAAATGTTGATCTCTTTTGCAGAATATTTGGGCTGAACCGAGTCTTACTGTCCCTGGACCTTTAAGGAAACGTTTGACGGACAATATATTGGAGATAGAAGAACTCATTAGAAAAGCACAGGGTATGCTTGAACTAGCTGAGCCATCCAGCAAAGATGAAACTATTACAACCAGAAATATTCGCACACCAACCACTTCAACTTCAACAGTAAAGGTGACTGGCCGAGATGAGGATCTTAAAAGGATAACAGCTAGTCTTCGTGTCACAAATGTTCATGATAATCACTGTTTCTCTGTGATTGGGCTTCATGGAATTTCAGGATCTGGGAAGACAATCCTGGCACAACATGTTTGCAAGTATGAGAAAGGCATTGAACATTTTGAACTTGTTATGTGGATTCATGTTACTGGCAACTATAGTGTGAGAGACATTTTCATGCAGATGCTTGAGTTAGCTTCAGGGAGCACATGCACCGAATACAAAACCTTAGAGATACTAGAAAAAGAGTTGGCGGATAAAATAAAAGACAAGCGATTCCTCTTGGTACTAGATGACATCTGGTGCAATAAGGATGCCGACACGAAGCAGCTACCGAAGCTACTTTCTCCATTTGAGGGTGGAAAGAGGGGGAGCAAGATCCTAGCGACAAGTCAAAATGTTAATGCATTTTCAGATCTAGGCCCTGATGTGACTTATACTGCTTCTGCCATAAGTACGCTGGATGACGAAGTCTTGTTGGATATACTCATGCATTATGCACTTGGACCTGCAAAAGCAAAGAATGCAGATTTTTTAGAAGAGGATGCAGATGAAGACCAACTCAGATCCATTGGAGCTGATATTGTGAAGAAGCTGAACGGATCACCTCTAGCAGCGAGTACAGTGGGGGGAACACTAAGGAATAGAAAAGAAATTGAGTTTTGGCGAGATCTTGAAAAAATGGATCTTCTCAAGGAGACGAGGGGCCCCCTATGGTTGAGTTACCAGCATCTTGATGAGAAGGTCAGGCGGTGCTTTGCTTACTGCAGTATCTTTCCCAGAAGACATCCTCTGCGCCGTGATGATCTTGTTAAACTGTGGGTGGCTGAGGGGTTCATACAGACTGATGCAGACAAGGACATGGATGTTGTTGGTCGGGATTACTTTCATGAGTTAGTGGCAGCCTCATTTCTGCAACCAGGAGTGGGTGATTGGTATGTTGTCCATGATCTTATGCATGGAATAGCCGTGGATGTGGCGGGGCGCGACTGCTTCAGAAAGGAGAATCCCTCACATAAAGTTCCCCATGATGTTCGCCACCTTTATGTCTCCGGTACAGCAATGGTTACCCAGGAGATTTATGAACTGGAAAACCTACGCACTCTTATTATTGATGATGCAGAGAGGAGTGCAGAAGTTGAAACAGACTTCTTCAAGATATTGTTTGAGAACATATTCACGAAGCTGCAGAAATTGCGGGTATTGTCGGTTCAAAGCCAGGATCCTGAAATTGTGTTGGACATCCCAGAAACTGTTGGTCAATTAAAGCATCTACGCTATCTTGGTTTGGGGATCTTTGAAGCAAAGGTCACTGTACCCGAAACAGTACATCAACTTTACCATCTGCAGGTGCTTGAGTTTGGTGAAGTGTGTGACGTAAAAGTTTCACCTGGCATGATTATTAGCAACCTGACCAATTTGCGGCATATCCTCGGCCATCTGCTGGCAATAAAGTTACGGAACATAGGCATGTTAACATCACTGCAGACATTACAAGAATTCCATGTAGGCAAGGGGCAGGGGTATGGGTTAGACCAGCTGAAAGACCTGAACAAGCTGAGAGGCAGTCTAGCAATCGAACATCTTGAAAATGTTGAAGGCAAGGTGAGAGCCGAGGAAGGAAAGCTAGCTGATAAGATATATCTGACTGGACTGAAACTGCACTGGAAGGATTCTAGAATACAGTATAGGAATAGTGATAAACCTGTCGACCCAAATGTTCAAGAAGAGGTACTTGAGGCTCTTTGCCCACCCAAGGATCTTAATAGTCTGGAGATTTGGTACTACAGAAGTCAGAGGTACCCAAGTTGGATGGTGGATAAACAGAAAGACGGTCCAATGTTCCTACAAAAACTTGAGTTCAGCTTTTGCCCTATGTGCAAACCTGCTCCCGAACTTTTTCAGGTTTTCACTAAGCTTCGTGAGTTCACTATTTCGAACTGCAGAGGCTGGGACCACTTGCCAGCCAATTTGAAGGACCTTAAGCTTCTCGAGAGCCTGAAGATTCAAAATTGCAAAGGTATCAAATCGCTCCCAGATCTTCCGGCTTCTCTTAAGAAGTTTGAACTGCTGGCACTCGATCAACAGTTCATGGAGTCGTGCAAGCGGGAAGATAGTTCTGACGGGAAAAAGCTTAAGCATGTTAAGGAACAGATCATTGAACCAAGCCCATTGTTAGGTATATGAACTATAAATCACTTTGTTGTTTCATTTTTTTTCCAGTTAGTAACCTAACTGTTTGTTGCTTAAGGTTTTCAATACATTTTCTAACATATGAAAATATCAGGATCCAGATTAGCCAAATGGCTGGAGCTGGACTAGAAGACCCGCCATCCTTCTGGTATCCTGGAAGTTGACCAATGAACGCGGCATTTATTTGTTTCCAATGGTTTGTAATAATGTGCAACCGATGAACACTGGATTTGTTTGCTTCCTATGGTTTGCAGTTTGCTTGTAATATTGTGGAACGGTGAGAGAGACCATGCATTTTTTTTCTATGGTATGTAATAATGTGCACCGACAACCACTGCTGGATTTATATGCTTCCTATGGTTTGCTTGTAATATTGTGGAATGATGATGACCCACAGGATTTCTTTGGTTTGTAATATTTTGGGATGATGAACATTGTGTTTATCCGTTTGTGTCCAGTGAGTTATAATTACAGATGCTGGTTCTGGTCTACTTCTGGTTCTCATTTTTTTTTTTTTCGAAAAGGGGGATTCCCCGGCCTCTGCATCAGCATGATGCATACGGCCATCTTATTAAACATAAAATAGTCCACAAAGTCTCCAAGTCTCAATGGTCTCAACATGAAAAAAAAGAAGAAAAGGCTCACACAGAGCCCGAAGGCTAGATACACAAGCTAGCCAAACCACTATTACATCACAGCCGGTTGGCTCCAAGTTAGACAGGTAAACTAATTGCCTATCCTATTACACGGCCGCCATCCAAACCGGCTGAATATATCCCGAGCTACCATCTCCCATCGGATAGCAGCAGAAACCAAAAGCTCCCTGGCCTCCATCTGAGTGAGTAGCGACCAGGAACGGATAAGAGCCGTTGCTCTGAAGATAACCTGCAAAACATGGATGTTTGTTGATCTGTTAAAGACAAAATCATTTCTGCAATTCCAAAGCGCCCACAGAAACGCGCAAACCCCCAAGCGAATATGTTTTGCTAACCCGGGCTCTACCCTAGTTAGCCATGTCCCAAACAACATGTTAACCGACCTTGGTGGGGTAATATTGAAAGCGACTTGAATAGTCGTCCAGAGAATTCTAGCTAGTGGGCAATCAAAAAATAGATGTTTAATGGTTTCGCCCTGATCACAGAAACTACACCTAGTAGGTCCTGTCCAATTACGCTTTGTTAGATTGTCCTTTGTTAAGATTACTTGTTTATGTAGAAACCACATAAACACCTTAATCTTTAAAGGAACTCTGACATCCCACACATTCTTGGAAGTAGGAATCGAGCTCGAATTAATAACATCAACATACATTGATTTAACCGTGAATTCACCCGACCTAGTGAGATTCCAGTGCAGTTTATCAGGTTGTTGAGATAGTTGTACCTGCATCAGTCTCCTAACTAGATGCAGCCACTCTTCCCAACGATTGCCCACTAACGATCTTCTAAACTGGATATTCAGTGGTATCGAGATGAAGACCGATGCAACCAAGGCATCGCGCCTTCGAACTATACGATACAGAGACGGATACTGGATTGCTAGGGGAGCATCTCCGAGCCAAGTATCCTCCCAGAATCGCGTGCTTGCACCATTGCCAACTATATGCTTTGACCTCTGAAAAAATGAAAGCTTCACTTTCATAAGCCCTTTCCAAAAGGGTGAATCAGTTGGTCTAACCGATACCTGAGCCAAAGTTTTGGTTTGTAGATACTTGTTACGCAGGATTTGAGCCCACATGGCGTCCGTTCCTGAGGATAACTTCCACAACCACTTACTAAGAAGGCAACAGTTCTTGACTTCGAGATTTTCAATCCCCATACCCCCTTGGTCTTTCGGCCTACAAATGATATCCCACTTCGCTAACCGATATTTTCTCTTAAGCTCATCCCCCTGCCAAAAGAACCTCGATCGATAGAAGTCCAGTCGTTTCCTAACACCAACTGGGACTTCAAAGAAGGACAAAAGGAACATGGGCATGCTCGTGAGCACCGAATTAATAAGAATTAAACGGCCTCCATACGACATGAGCTTGCCCTTCCAACAACTTAGCTTCTTCTCGAATCGATCCTCAATACACTTCCATTCATTATTCGTTAGCTTGCGGTGATGTATAGGAATTCCTAGGTATGTGAAAGGCAGCTCCCCCAAACCACAGCCGAACAACTGTTTGTAAGCCTCTTGTTCCTCCTTGGCACTCCCAAAGCAGAACAACTCACTTTTGTGAAAGTTAATTTTAAGCCCACTCAACTGTTCAAACAAACAAAGCAACAGTTTCAAATTTCTAGCTTTTACCAAGTCATGTTCCATGAAGATGATAGTGTCATCAGCGTATTGCAGAATGGAAATGCCTCCATCTACCAAATGTGGCACCAAGCCACCTATTTGGCCAACTTCCTTAGCTCTCCCTAACAAGACCGCCAACATATCCGCAACTATGTTGAACAGAATAGGGGACATCGGATCTCCCTGCCGCAAGCCCTTATGTGTCTGGAAGTAATGACCGACGTCGTCATTCACTTTAATGCCAACACTACCCTTTTGCGTGAAAGTTTCAATCTGGCTCCTCCAACCCTCGTGGAAACCTTTCATACGCAAAGCTTGTTGCAGGAAAGGCCATTTAACTTTGTCATACGCCTTCTCAAAATCTATTTTAAAGATGACTCCATCTAGTTTCTTAGAGTGGATTTCATGGAGCGTTTCATGCAACACCACCACCCCTTCTAGGATGTTCCTGTCTGGCATGAAAGCTGTTTGGGATTGCTGCACCACAGAATGCGCAATCTGTGTGAGCCTATGAGTCCCCACCTTGGTAAAAATTTTGAAACTAACATTCAAAAGGCATATAGGGCGGAAGTGCTCAATCCTGAGAGCATCGGTCTTTTTTGGAAGCAACGTAATAGTTCCAAAGTTCAAGTGAAAAAGTTGAAGCCGTCCGGCGAAAAGGTCATGGAACATGGGTAGCAGATCCCCTTTGATAATATGCCAACATTTTTTGTAAAACTCTGCCGGGAACCCATCCGGCCCGGGAGCCTTATTGTTCTCCATCTGAGAGATGGCATCGAGAACCTCCTTTTCCGTAAACGGCGCAACCAGCATATCATTATCAGCAGCAGTTAGTTGAGGCACATCCTCAGTCCTGGACTCATCGAGGGTCACAGCGCTAGTCTNATCCCACTTCGCTAACCGATATTTTCTCTTAAGCTCATCCCCCTGCCAAAAGAACCTCGATCGATAGAAGTCCAGTCGTTTCCTAACACCAACTGGGACTTCAAAGAAGGACAAAAGGAACATGGGCATGCTCGTGAGCACCGAATTAATAAGAATTAAACGGCCTCCATACGACATGAGCTTGCCCTTCCAACAACTTAGCTTCTTCTCGAATCGATCCTCAATACACTTCCATTCATTATTCGTTAGCTTGCGGTGATGTATAGGAATTCCTAGGTATGTGAAAGGCAGCTCCCCCAAACCACAGCCGAACAACTGTTTGTAAGCCTCTTGTTCCTCCTTGGCTCTCCCAAAGCAGAACAACTCACTTTTGTGAAAGTTAATTTTAAGCCCACTCAACTGTTCAAACAAACAAAGCAACAGTTTCAAATTTCTAGCTTTTACCAAGTCATGTTCCATGAAGATGATAGTGTCATCAGCGTATTGCAGAATGGAAATGCCTCCATCTACCAAATGTGGCACCAAGCCACCTATTTGGCCAACTTCCTTAGCTCTCCCTAACAAGACCGCCAACATATCCGCAACTATGTTGAACAGAATAGGGGACATCGGATCTCCCTGCCGCAAGCCCTTATGTGTCTGGAAGTAATGACCGACGTCGTCATTCACTTTAATGCCAACACTACCCTTTTGCGTGAAAGTTTCAATCTGGCTCCTCCAACCCTCGTGGAAACCTTTCATACGCAAAGCTTGTTGCAGGAAAGGCCATTTAACTTTGTCATACGCCTTCTCAAAATCTATTTTAAAGATGACTCCATCTAGTTTCTTAGAGTGGATTTCATGGAGCGTTTCATGCAACACCACCACCCCTTCTAGGATGTTCCTGTCTGGCATGAAAGCTGTTTGGGATTGCTGCACCACAGAATGCGCAATCTGTGTGAGCCTATGAGTCCCCACCTTGGTAAAAATTTTGAAACTAACATTCAAAAGGCATATAGGGCGGAAGTGCTCAATCCTGAGAGCATCGGTCTTTTTTGGAAGCAACGTAATAGTTCCAAAGTTCAAGTGAAAAAGTTGAAGCCGTCCGGCGAAAAGGTCATGGAACATGGGTAGCAGATCCCCTTTGATAATATGCCAACATTTTTTGTAAAACTCTGCCGGGAACCCATCCGGCCCGGGAGCCTTATTGTTCTCCATCTGAGAGATGGCATCGAGAACCTCCTTTTCCGTAAACGGCGCAACCAGCATATCATTATCAGCAGCAGTTAGTTGAGGCACATCCTCAGTCCTGGACTCATCGAGGGTCACAGCGCTATCCTCCGGCGGTCCAAATAACTGCTTGTAGTATTCGGTGATGTATAGCTTAAGATTATCGTGACCAACAATAGTGCCTTCATCTTGCTCGAGCTGAAATATTTTTTTCTTTCTGTGTTTGCCATTTGCGATCAGATGAAAGAATTGAGTGTTCGCATCCCCTTGGATTACTTTGCGAACCTTTGCTCTGAGCGCCCACTTCAGCTCTTCTTCGCGGAGAAGTTCCTTCAACCTCTTTTCCGCATCAAGTTTACAAGACATATCCGCAGGCTGAAGAATTGCTGATTCAGCTTTAACATCTAGGGATTGAATAATATCCAGGAGTCTGTCTTTCTCAACCTTATAAACTCCACTTAGATGTTTAGCCCATCCTCGAAGATAGCTCCTCAAATGCCTGATCTTATTCTGCCATTTCTCGACAGGCGATCCTCCCCTAGACTCTCTAGCCCACTCTCTGGCTACAATATCCATGAATCCTTGTCGTTCAAACCACGCCGTTTCAAACGAGAAAGTATTCTTGTTTCCCACATGCCTTGGCTCCCCTGAGTCTACAAATAAAGGCGTGTGGTCCGAAATCCCTCGCGTGAGAGCCTGTACCGTGACAAGAGGGTACTTCTGCTCCCATTCGGCACTTGCTAGAACCCGATCCAACTTCTCAAATGTCGGATTGGGTAAAGAGTTAGCCCAGGTGAATTGTCGGCCAGAAAGCTCGATCTCTCTCAGATCCAAACTCTCAATGATGGTATTAAACATAAACGACCATCGGCCATCAAAATTATCATTATTCTTTTCATCCCGCCTCCTAATGATGTTGAAGTCCCCCCCAACCAGAATAGGGAGTTGTTCAGACCCACAGATTCGAACCAGGTCAGCCAGAAATTCCGGTTTAAGCTCAGGTTGTGCGGCCCCGTAGACCGCCACCAACACCCAGTTAAACCCATCTATTTTGGACCTGACTCTAAATTTCACTGCGAAGTCACCCATAACAACACTCCGGACTTCAAGGGAATCACATCTCACACCCAGCAAGATGCCTCCGGACCTCCCTCTTGGAGGAAGACAATGCCAGTCGAAATCCACACCTCCCGACAACGCGTTAAGAAACTGAGGCGCAAAATTATCCCGACCAGTTTCAGAAATAGCAATGAAATCTAAATGGTGCTCTAAGGATGCCTCCGCTAGAAACCTACGTTTAGCCAAGTCCTTAAGACCTCTGCTATTCCAGAATATTCCTTTCATAGGTCATCATGGAATTTTTTGGCCTTACGAATTCTAGCGCTCCTGCGTACCGCGGATGCAGGGTACACCTTCCGCATCCACTTACGTTTAGGAATGTTATCTCCCGTAGCCCGGTCCTCATAACCGTGCTCCGGTTGAACATAAACTACATCATCCACCTGAAGTTCGTTCTCATCAGACTCCGTAGACGGAGGAAGATCCGCACAGAACTTGTCAAGAACCCTTACACCCAAGGCCTCAATCTCCGCATCATTCATAGGTTTTACTGCCGCTAGGTTTCTAATAGAATCTAAGACCCGTTCCGCTTCCAAATCTAAAAGATCATTAACCGAGTTTTCAATTTCAGAATTATTATTCCCAAGAGACACCCCTACTTGGTTTGCATTAGTAATAATCTCATCCTTAGAAAAATGCAGAATGGAATTAGATAAATTNAGTTCGTTCTCATCAGACTCCGTAGACGGAGGAAGATCCGCACAGAACTTGTCAAGAACCCTTACACCCAAGGCCTCAATCTCCGCATCATTCATAGGTTTTACTGCCGCTAGGTTTCTAATAGAATCTAAGACCCGTTCCGCTTCCAAATCTAAAAGATCATTAACCGAGTTTTCAATTTCAGAATTATTATTCCCAAGAGACACCCCTACTTGGTTTGCATTAGTAATAATCTCATCCTTAGAAAAATGCAGAATGGAATTAGATAAATTTACTGACATACCGGTTGTGATCTCAGCATCACGAAGCTTGGCCGCCCGCATAGCGTACCGCTGCTGCAAATCATCCACCTCCGGAAGGTCCTGGAGACGAGAGCTCATCCGCCTCCCCTCGGAAACCGGGTCTCGAATCCCTCCGAAAGCGATCACCTCCTCCCGAGTAGCGGCACCCGGAGGAGGCCTGGGTGAGGGAGACCTCCGTAGAGTGGGAGAGATGCCAGAGGGAGTTGGCGCCAGGGCCGCCTGCCCTAGTCCGTCCCCCCCTGCTGACACCATCGCAGTCGAGTGCATCACCGGCAGGACCGTCATCGGGACTAGAGGGTCTGGGGCCACCTGCCCCTGACGCCTGCCTAGTGCCTCCGGCGACCCCTCCACCAACGAGGCTCCCGCGTGACAGACCTCCAGGGCCTCCTGCCCCAAAGGTGGACCGCCTCCGCTGGCCACTGGCACCTGCGCCACCCGCGGCGAGACGGAAGGATGAGAAGGAGTCGTGGCCACCTGCCCCGACGCCCCTCCCCTCCGCGAAGAAACCAAAGACCCAGCGAGCACTGGCGACCCCTGAGGCTCCACCGCACGTACACCTCGGGCACTGAAGGCCTCCGACCGCCGGGGTGACTGTCCAAAGTCCAAGACCGGAAGCGAATGCTCAAAAGCATCGTCAGAGTCAACCCGATCACTCCATAGACGAGGGGGAGCCGACGCCGGCAGAAAAGAACCAAACCGCAAAGAGTTATGAGGCAGAGACGAAGTCGGGGACTGCTCCATCCCGGCTCCGTTCTCAGGCTCCTGAGCTTGAGGCCCCGATCCATTGGGCTCCTGCGCTGCCCCATCCGTCTGCT
Organism: Aegilops sharonensis; assembly: GCA_904067115.1. Taxonomy (NCBI): domain Eukaryota; kingdom Viridiplantae; phylum Streptophyta; class Magnoliopsida; order Poales; family Poaceae; genus Aegilops; species Aegilops sharonensis. The sequence continues at coordinate 782,735,865 of LR880966.1, forward strand.
CCCTGGGAGCACCCGTATCATCACCCCCTTCGTGCATATCCACATCAGTGCCAGCAGCCACCTCAGCAAACAACTCCGCATCCTCAAACTCAATATCAAGGGGGAACACCTCACCTTTATAAGTCCAGTTGACGACGTCTGGGACATACTCAATAACCAAGATACTGACTCGCAGGCGAGCCACACCCTGAGCTCTAGTGAACGCCATATCAACCTTCTCCGTCTTACCAACCATAATACCCAAGCTAGCCACCACACGCACATCAGCAAGTGCCTCCGATGGTGCCCCAGAGAATCGCAGCCACACCTGAGTAAGAGGCTTTCCCTTAGGCTCAACTTTCTTCCATTCGTGGAACTCCAAAATACCTTTGGTGCCTGGCACCTTACACATCCCGAAGCTCAACAAACGCTGCAAGTCCTCAACCGAAGGAAATTCAACTCTGAACACTCTATCCTCAACGGTTACGAGGTCCCACCGGAAATCACCCGGAGCCAACTCCTGAAGCCTCTGCAGAATCTGAGCCTGGGAGACATCTCCCTGTGTCACCTTGACCAAACCAGTAGTAAGGCTCTGGGTATCAACTGGAATCTCCCTCGCAGCCGCTGACTCAAAGAACATCAGCTCAGCACAGTACACACCATATACAGTAAGAGCTGGAATAGGCTCCCTCAGCAAAGGACAATCCCCTGAAGCATGCGCTGGCTTACCACAGGACTCACACAGCTGGGCCACACATTCCGCGATGAAATGGCCCTTTTCTCCGCACCGGTAACACAGCATTCTTTCTTTCTTCCGTGCATACTTGGATGCCCGCTCTGCATCAGCCACGTGAACCTTCTCAGCATCCTTCGCAATCCCAGGAACATCTGCAACGGCAAGTGCATTCACCACCTCCATCGCCTGGGGTGGTAGCTCCTGGTGGGTCAGGTAAGTCTCCATCGCCGCCCTGGCAGTGTCAACTTCTCTGGGAGGAGGCGGCCGACGGAGCCTCCCTCGGCCTCCACCACGACCACGGTGTCCACGGAAACCACCTCTGTGTCTGTTATCTGGTCCTGAGGCCCCCTCTACAAAGCCTCCAGCTGGCCCTAGAAACGGTCTCTCTGCAGACCCGTCACTCTGCCAAGCATAACCACGCCCTCCTCCCGCTGAAGACGAACCCCGATGCTGACCCACTCCATACGCATCATAACCGTCATCACCCCACTTGCCTCGAGGTGCATCAATCGGTCTCCCACTGATATTACTCTGACTGCTCTGAGCCGGATACTGCCCCAAACGATCCTGCGCCTGCCGAACTGCAAGGTGAGGCGGAGGTGCACGCTGACCCCCGGTAGGCGCTATCACCGGATCAGCAGAGGCACCACCAGACATCGAAACGCCCGGCGCTTCGGACCTTAGCCCAGCCATCCCCGTCGCCGACGTGTTACATGCCTGCACCACCGGCGGGGAATGACGGGGAGCCCCACGGCCAGCAGAAGCCATCCCCGACGGCATCGTCGCAGGAGCCGGCACCACCGACGCAGGTGGGCGAAGAACCCCCCGGCCGACCGCAGCTGCAGTAGCCGGCGCCGGGGGTCTAGGCGAGGCCCGCCCAGCCGCCGTCGGCTGCACAGCCGACGCCCGAGCACCCGGATTTCCCAACTGCTGCCTCGGCGGGTGGGCTCCTCCACGCCCCGCAGCACCCAGAGCCAGGGTCGGCGGCGGCTGCCCGATCGGAGGAGCCCCCCGGCCCGACCCAGGCGGCGGCGGGGGGGCAGCTCTTCCACTCCCCCCCGCGGCACTCGCGGCGGGTGGGGGTCCCGTACCTCGGCCGGCCATGCCCAGCGGCGGAATCCTCTTCGCCCGGCTGGCACCACACACCGGGAAACCACGTCTTCCCTGGCGACGAACCCTAGCACCACGAACCGACGGCGCTGGAACGAACGAAGGGTCGTACGTGCATGGCAGATCAAAACACCCGGACCAAACTTGAGTAACACAATGGGCCTCATACCCATTGTTCTCAGGCCCACTGGCAACACAGCCCGATGGCGCCCGGTCCAGCCCAACCGCACCCAGCAACCGGACCATTGATTAGGTGATGACCGTTTTCCTCTCCGGACAGGTTTTCGGCAGTTTGAAGCACGGTGCGAGCGCAACATCGCCCACTGGCGAGGCAACATGCTGAAACTGACTCCCCATAGCTTATATGAACCCTTTACGAGCAACCAACAAGCACACGCTAGGTCTGTTGCAAAGGATTGAGATCGTGGTCGTGCTCGTCACCAAAGAAAGTTGGGACAGAATTTCTAGCAAATACGAGTATGTGTAATTATCTAAGGAGGGTACTTGTTTTTTATGGTACTTAGCTAGACTAGGGGCTGAGCTGGGTCCGGATTGCAACGAAAACTCCGGCCGATCTTCCTTCTACGTGGAAAAATATTGGCCCGGGATGCAGCACAAGTATTGGTCAGCCCAACTCGCTCGCCCAGGAGAGGAGAACATGAGAGCGAGGACCTTGGGACTGTGTCCCGTCGCTCGCTGCCCCGCTCTGCTCGCTCGATGCATCGCTTGGCCGTTGCGGCAGGGGCGGCCCAGGTCGCCTCCTCCAGTCTCCAGAGGTTCCAGTCCTCCGCATTGCGGGACCGTCGGCCGGCGACCTGGCGCCGCCCGATTTCTGCTCGTCGGAGAAGCAGTCCTGCTGCTGATTACTCCTCGTTGTCGGGGTTGTATGGAAGCAGGAGACCATCAAATCGGCCAACTGCATAAATTCCTGCTACTGAAGAGAAAACTGCAGAAGAGAACACCAAATGTCGGATCTTGATTGCCGCTGGTCGGAGAACTCCTGGTCCTGAACTCCTCATTGCTCATCAGCTCTTCTGCAGCACTCCTAAGTAAATAGCAATGAAAAAAATAGCGCGCTATATCAAAATAGCGCCAACCTCAAAATACGCTATTAGCGTGCTATATCACGCTATGGCTTGCTATTAGCGAGACATTGTACACTAGTATATTTAGCGAGGAAATTCTCAATAGGCTAAAGCGTGCTATTAGCGAACGCTATAGTGCGCTATTTTTTTCAGTGGTAAATAGCATAAAACTACTACTTTACATGCTAGGGTTCTAAAAAACTACAAAATATTTTTTTTCCGCTGATAACCATCAAGTCAGGGGACGACTGTTTCAAAAAACTCTAATTGTCCAGTGCTTTATTATTGATCGTGATTATGATAGTTGGGGCCCGCATGTAAGAAAACTGAATTTTTGACTGTTTGTTTGACCGTTAAATGACATCTGGGGCCCATATGTCAGTGTTCCTGCAAACTTAAAAAGGCAATCAGGTCCGCCAAACAAATTGAAAAAAGCCATCGGGTCCCTCCCGTGCTCAAGATTAAGGATGACAATGGGTCGGGTTTGGATCGGGTTGAATAACATCAAATCCATATCCATATCCATCAAGATAGTCTCTGTCCGCCCATGAAAAAAATCCATGGACGAAAAATTGTGTCCATGTCCAAACCCGATGGATATCCATATCCGTTGGATATCCATGGGGTCACTAGTAGAAAAGGAGCCTATTGACCCGGTTGGTGAGGGTCTTTAGTCCCGGTTCATGAACCAGGACTAAAGGGTCGGTACTAATACCCTGGCCCTTTAGTCCCGGTTCAATCCAGAACCGGGACTGATGGGCCTCCACGTGGCCTGTCCGCTGAGCCCATGCAGGAGGGCCTTTGGTCCCGGTTGGTGGCACCAACCGGGACCAATAGGCATCCACGCATCAGCATTTCTATGGCTGTGGTTTTTGTTTTTTT
>LR880966.1:782746923-782758149 GCA_904067115.1 Aegilops sharonensis
GAAGAAAAGAATAGAGAAGAAGAAAAAATAGAATTTTTTTTCTATTTTTTCTTCTTCTCCTCTATTCCTTTCTTCTTCTCCTCTTCTTTTTCTTCTTTTTTCTTCTTCTTATTTATTTCTCCTCTTCTTCCTCTCCCCTCTTCTTCTCCTTTCTTCCTCTTCTTATTTCCTTTTTCCTCTCATTCTTTTTCTTCTTCTTCCTTCTTAAAAATACATGAAGTAGTATTGCCTAATTCATTGTTCATATGAATATACAAACATTTGCATATTTACAATAATTAATATCACCAAAAAAATCTATGAACAAAAAAAAAATTCTAATTTTTCTAAAAAACTATCTTTTGCATTGTTCACATACACATATACATTATAGCCACATACACATATACATCACATATGAACAAAAAAATTAAAACATAAAAAAACAGAGCATAAAAATAAAAAAAAGAGCTTAAACATTAAAAGAGCCGGGCGGCGGCTCACAGCGCGGGGGCAGGCGAGGGCGCCGGCGCGCGGGGCGGGACGGGGCAGGGGGGCAGGGCGACGGCGACGAGGAGCGGGCGGCGACGGCGAGCCCGTAGCAGGGGAGCTCGAGGCGACGGCGAGGGCGCCGGCGCGCGGGGGCGGGACGGGGCAGGGGTAGGGTGACGGCGAGCACGGGGCAGGGGCGCGGGGCAACGGCGACGACGAGCACGGGGCAGGGGCGACGTGCTCCGTGCTCGCCGTCACCCTGCAGATAATATGTTACTGTAACATAGCGCTTTCCAAGACAAGATGAGTCTACGAACTAATAAATGAAGTCGTCTATGATAGTACTATTATGCTACTTTGTATTGGTCATAGTGGGGAGTAACTTATACTAGTGTCATGCATATGTGTCATGCATATGACACTAGTCTAAGTTACTACCTCCATAGTGCAAAGAAACATAATACTAGTGTCATAGATGACTTCATTTATTAGCTTGTAGACTCATCCTTTCTCGGGAAGCGCTATGTTACAGTAACATATTATGTTACTCTAAACATCTCTCTCCTCATTAACTACATGCCACATAAGCAAAAATTTATTGGAATGCTCTATGTTACTACCTAAGTTACTCCCACTATGACTAGTTATGAAGGTAGTAACTTAGACTAGTGTCATATGCCCCACTATGACCAGCCTAATAAAGTTACGATGGAGACTGTGCAATTTGCTTTGAATGTTTTAGATTATAATGGGTGAAATTACAATGGGACATGTGACTGTGGGGTAGGGATAGTAAAATATCGCCATTAAGTCAAACTATCGGGTCGGGTTTGGATATATCCATGGGTACAAGATTATGTCCATGCCCTACCCATGAGTAATCGGGTCAGGTTTGGGTGCCCTCCATGGGCGCAAAAGCATATCCAAACCCTGTCCATATGGGTCGGATATCCATGGGTATCCGTGTCCATGGGTAAAATTGCCATCCTTACTCAAGATCCACAAGAGCGCACTCGCCGCTGTGCTCGCCGCGGAGTTCCCTCCCGTCGCGGCGTCCGTTGCGCATAGCCGCGGAGCTCCCTTCCAGCGCCACCGCACAACTCCCTCCCGTCGCCCGCCCAGTGTGCTCCGCCGTGGAGCTCCCTTCCCGTATGCATGCCGGTTGCCGCCTCCACCTGCCGGCGAGCTGCGCCTGCAGCCGCCGTGAGCTCCCCGCCATGCGTCTCTCCCTTTCCCTCTTTCCAGGGCGCAGCGGCCCGAGCCCCTGGCCATGGCGCTCGGCTGGCGGCAGCCCATGCCCCTGGGCGCGGCGGCCAGAGTCCCAGCCCCCTGGCCATGGCGCGTGGTTGGCGGCGGTCCGTGCTCCTGGGTGTCGGTTGCTCCTCGCGCGTCGCTCCTTCCTGGAGTCAGCCCTGGCTTGCCGTGTGGCGGGGTGACGGAGGTGATGGAGCTCGGGCCTTGGTCAGGAGGAGAAGGGAGAGAAGAAAAAGACATGAGGAAGAAGAAGGATCTTACATGTGGGTCCCATATGTAAGATAACGGTCAAAGAAAACAGTCAAACAAACAGAATGTTTAAAAGTGGGTCTGACCCGTCAGAATACGGTTTAAACTGCTAGTGACAAGCGTTTTGGGTTTTTCGAAACAGCCTACCACTGACTTGGTAGTTTTTAGCGAAAAAATATTTGATAGTTTTTTTAAACCCTAACCTGTAAAGTAGTAGTTTTATGTTATTTACTCAGCTCTCATCGACTAGCCAACCTGGTAATGTTTTGTTTTAGGAACAAAATAGGAAGAACAACTGCCTGCATGGTTTAACAATTGTCTGCCACTGATTTCACATTTTAGGTCTATAGATGAAGATATTTTATCTAGTAATAATCTCAACACTGAAGCAAATAAGAAATGCAAATCTCAAACCTAATAAGCTCCTAAAACCGAGCTTTCTATGCCATTACAACAGCTTTTCTTTGCTAGTTTTTCTGACCTAACATTTTTGCCCCTCCAATCCTTGCTATAATATATATAAACTGAAATTATTTCTAAATGTAGAAATAGTATCGTCAACACAGGCCCATTTAGCTGGCTTACAGCCATCCCGAGTAATCAAATATAACGTGCCCCCTTGCACCCAACGATATATTATACGAATTGCTTACACACCATCACTATTCTCTCTCTCCACAGCTGTTTACATCAATTCTAAACAAAGGGCCCTTGCTGCTCAATCTGAAAGAAACTGTGTTTCTTGTCATCTTGTGTCCAAAGTCAACTACAATACAGCTGTACTTCTTGCCACAATCATTGTCGCAAAAGCAGGGCAAAGCGGCTCGTACTGTTCTCCTCTATCTTAGAGCATCTCTAGCAGACACCGCATTTCCGGCAAAGCTGTAAAATAACCGCCGTTTTGCCCTTTCGGGCCGAAAAAACGCTGCCAGACAAGATACCGTAAAAGTGACCGGCCTGCAAAAATTTTTGAGGGGCGCGGCAATTTTCCCCTCCGGAACTGTCAAAAAGGCGTTTTGCGCGGTCGACGCGGCGGCGCCCTCTATCCCTAGATCGATTTGGCGGGAGGGACATTTCACCGCGGCAGTTCCGGCTTTCCCACTCCCCCGCCGGCGCAAATCTTCACCTCCCCGCTCCGGCCGACCTCACCGAGGTCTCCAGCGAGGCCATGGACACCCCCGACCCCATGCTCGTCACTGTGGAAGTAGGGTTAGCCAAATCGACGGCGGGCGGCGCCGCGGTGGATCTCCCCACCGGCGATGCCGTGGGCGCGTCCGAAGCTTCCTCCGGCGTCGTTCCTCGTAAGCGGCTGGGCAACGTCATCGTGCAGGGAGGCGTGCCCGCTCCCGCCGCCACCGTAGCCGCCCCCAAGAGGGGCGCTCGCGCTGTCGCTCGCCCTACCGTCGCCGGTAACATTGGTGATACCGAGCTGGCGCAGCCTGTGAGGAATGTCTTGGCAAAACGCAAGTGGGCGCCTGCAGCCAAGAAGGCCCCTGCGAGTTCTACGCCCGCCCCCCTGCCGCCGCCCCACCGGTGTTCGATGAAATGCCCGCAAGGTACGTCCTCCCCCACCGGTTTTGATTGCCGCCGTTCGGGTTTTAGCTCAATAATTTGGGGACTATGCGGCTCTTTGTAGCTCCGACTATGCGGCTCTCCTCGAGGAAAACGCGGTGAACATTGAGAATGCACCCCTCGGAGCTATGGATACGACGAGATGGACGGCGGGGTACACGGTGGCGGCAATGAAGAGGATGAGTTGCAAGAGATTGAAGGGGAGGTCTTCGAGGCATCGCAAACGGCAACATATAGCAAAGGGTCGAAGAGCTATACCCAAACAGAGGATGAGGTGCTGATCCGAGCTTGGGAGGCCGTGTCCCTCGATGCCATCCACGGCACCGACCAAACCGGGAAGAGGTATTGGCAAAGGATAGAAGACAAGTTCTTCCGGTTGATGCCAAGGAATGTTCAGCCGACACCACGCACCTATAGATCACTCCAAGGTCGTTGGGATGTGATCAAGGCGGCGGTTAGCCGGTGGTGTGGATGCTTGGAGCATGTGTACAATCCACCTCCAGGTGGCACTAATGAAGCCGATTGGGTGAGTGCTTTTTTCCTTAATCATATTGGTGACGATGTTTGCAAATGATAGTGCTTTCACATAGTTGCTTTGGTTGTAGGATAAAATTGCAGCTGCGAGGTATAGGGACATGCCAGCATCCAGGGGGCAAGCCCTTTGCATTCGAGCATTGTTGGGCATTGCTTAAGAAAAGCGAGAAATGGAAGGTTAGGGATAAAGAAGCACCACCGAAGAGAGGTACCTTCACCTTGTTGGATGATGATGAAGATGATGAAGGAGGGAGAAATAAGGGTAGGCCGGATGGCAACAATAAGGCCAAGGAGAATATGAAGGAGTCCGACGCATCAAGTTTGAGAGACAAGATAGATCATATGGTGCACTCAAATGAGTTGATGGTTACCATGACTATAGAAGCAAAAAAAGAGTTGGCAATGAAGAGGTCTCAAGAGAAAGAGGAGAAGTGGAACCTAATCAAGGAGGAGAAGTTGCGCAAGGCAGCCGTGGAAGAGGCGGATAGGTTGCGCAAGGCCACAATTGAGGAGAAAATAGCCCAAGCCGAGGAAACCAAGGCTCTTGCCAAGCTCATTGCCGAGGAGAACAAAATCATGACCATGAACTGTAATGAGATGGATGAGCTAATCTTGGAGTGGCATGATTTGATGAGAAAGGGGATCTTGGAGCGAAGGAGGATGGCTTCCAACGGTGGTGTTGGTGCTGGTGGTGTTGATGGTGCTTGATGGTTGTTCATCAAGGTTTCGCCACTTTATTGTGGTTCTTTTGATGAAAAAATGTTCTATTCGGTCCCCTAGATGCTTAAAACTATATCATTTGCTATTTTTATGTGAGAACTATGTTGAATTTCCGAACTATTCTTGCTAATTGTCGGAATTTCTTTTGAATTGTGCAATTCTGTTTTTGCGGTTTGCAGATCCATTTTTGCCTGCAGCAGAACAGACACCGCAATGCCGAACTATTCTTGTTAACTGTCGGAATTTCTTTTGAATTGTGCAATTCTGTTTTGCAGTTCGGCATTGCGGTGTCTATTCTGCCGCAGGCAAAAATGGACCTGCAAACCCGTTTGCCGCGCCCCTCATCGCAGGTTTGCGGGCTGGCGGAATGTGGTGTGTGCTAGAGATGCTCTTATCCCGGCAAAGCACGTACCTTACCAATTCCAAGCTGTGGAAGGAACATTTCTCTCTCGTTGACTTCCTAAAATATATACTACGAGTTGTACAATGTTATTTAATCATCACATTATTGTCCCCCTAGTGCTATTAACAGGGCACATTATTCTCTCTCCAAGTCCCAACAACCGTTAGCGTGGCCCAGATCGACCAGATGTTAAAGAATTTGGGTTCATCTGGTACTTGGGCGGTAGCCTTCTCCTGCCAAGAGAATTAAATACTTGAACACACAAGAGAAATGATAGGGGCAATTCTCTAATTGGCTTATACTACTAGCTAGATATAGGAAAAAACAAGAGAGTGGACTTTTCCCAATGATTCCCTACATAAAACCATACCATCGGCAATCACTAACATCACGATCTCATCCCCAGCTTGGATTGTCACAAAACAGGGCGTGACTTCCCCGGAATTAAGCTAGCTTCGTCTCGAGTGTTTCTCCCTGTTGTGCAGCACTAGTCGGCCGAGCGGTGTGGTTTCTTCTCATCTCGTTGAGGTAAGCGATCTTGCATGTTAAATTCTTCTGCCGCGCTGAAATGCTCCAAATTGGGTCAATCTCCGATCCGAAATTCGTGTCGCCAGCTTATTTAGTAGGAAGTGTTTGTACTGACCAATTGTTGTTTCTACGGCACTTAAATCGGACTGGAGGTAGTATCATTTTTCTCCTGCAGAGGCAAGGAGCAGAGAGTGAGTGGGGATGGACGTCGTCGCCCCGGACCGCATGCGGATTGCGCCGGAGATCGAGAAACACGAGGGCGACATGGAGTCAGACCCCGCGCTCGCCGAGCACGAGCTGGAGCCCGTGGGGCGGTGGCAGGACGACCTGACGGTGCGCGGCATGGTGGCAGCGCTGCTCATCGGGTGCATCTACACCGTCATCGTCATGAGGATGTCGCTCACCACCGGACTAGTGCCCACGCTCAATGTCTCCGCCGCGCTGCTCTCCTTCCTCGCGCTCCGTGGCTGGACCAGCTTGCTGGGCCGCTTCGGCATCGTGTCACGGCCCTTCACCCCGCAGGAGAACACCATCGTCCAGACATGCGGCGTGGCCTGCTACACCATCGCTTTCGCCGGTTAGGGCCATATATATCCTGCCATGTCTTCCTACTAGTATCAGTTACTACTCCCTCCGTTCGGAATTACTTGTCTCGAAAATGAATGTATCTAAAACTAAAATACGTCTAGATACATCCATTTTCTCGACAAGTAATTCCGAACGGAGGGAGTAGCTTTGTTGCACTACCTGATTGTGATTGGCTATTTGAGTGAGTGATGCATTGCAGGTGGGTTCGGGTCAACCTTGCTGGGGCTAAACAAAAAGACGTACGAGCTGGCCGGCGACTCGGTGGCCAACGGGCCGGGGAGCTACAAGGAGCCAGGGATTGGCTGGATGACGGCATTCCTCTTTTCTTGCTGCTTCGGTGGACTCCTCACCTTGATTCCCCTTAGACAGGTACGTACGTACGGTGCCTTCCGCTTCTTTTTTCTTTTTAAATTGATGAATGCATAACAGATTTGAGTGAGTTTGCTGCTCGGTTGCCTCTCGATCGCTTCTTTATCCTCCTGTTTGTGCATGCACGTGTACTCCGTTGCTAGGATTAACGTACACAAAAAAGTTAGATGAATGAAATAAAAACAATATCAAGCAAGCAAAAAATAGAGTTGGAACCTCTGCTGCTCTAATTCCTCAAAAAGCAAAAGGAAAAAACAACCAAGAACTAGCAGCGCCATATTATCGGTCTTTGTCACTAAATATGAAACATCATGCTTTCAGGTATTGGTCGTCGACTATAAATTAACTTACCCTAGTGGGACGGCAACTGCAGTTCTTATAAACGGCTTCCATACCACCCAGGGAGACAAGAATTCAAAGTATGTAATATTTGTATATTCTGACCTGAGGAGTTATGCCCGTCGCGTTCTTCTTTCAGACATTAAATTGAACAATATGGAGTGACTACTTGATTTATACAAATGAATTAATCTTTCCTTTACATCCATGATGATAGGATGCAAATACGTGGGTTTCTGAAATACTTTGGGGGTAGCTTCATATGGAGTTTCTTCCAGTGGTTCTACACCAGCGGCGATGCTTGTGGATTTGTTCAGTTCCCTACTTTTGGTCTCAAGGCCTGGAAGCAGACGTAAAATCCTTTTCGCAATTCTGTTCCTCATTGTCGATCGCCATAACGCTATGTTTTGTCAGATTCGTGGTGTGCAGCAGACTTTCTTAATTAGTTCGCCACGTTTTGTTTTGTCAGATTCTTCTTTGACTTCAGCATGACATACGTCGGCGCTGGGATGATTTGCCCACACATAGTAAATGTTTCCACCCTCCTAGGTGCAATTCTTTCATATGGAATATTGTACCCACTCATCAGTAAAAACAAGGGTGATTGGTACCCTGCAACTGTAAAAGAAAGCAGCATGAAAAGTTTGTACGGCTACAAGGTACTTATTAATTGTAGCATAATCCTTTTTCCTTGGTGGCATTTTCCGTTAATTAATAGCAACAGCAGTCATAGTTTATCTTCAGTAGTAACAATTTTCTTCACCATCCAGGCCTTCATATGCATCGCTCTTATCTTGGGGGATGGACTCTACCAATTCATCAAAATTATTAGCATCACTTTTAAGGGCATGTATCGACAATTTAGCCGTAAGCATATCAATAATAGAGGTGAGGACAGCAGGACAACATAAATCCAGTACATTTGTTCTTCGACATTTTCCATTTTAGAATTAATTATGTTGTTCTGATGTTGAGTGGATGAATTACAGCGAAAAATATGGACAATACGGTCTCACTCGAGGATATGCAGCGCGACGAGGTCTTCAAGAGAGGCCATCTCCCCGCTTGGATGGCATACTCTGGGTATGCCGTGTTAAGCGTCGTTGCAGCGATTACCACGCCAATAATGTTTCGACAAGTGAAATGGTACTACATAGTTATAGCCTATGTCGCAGCCCCCGTGCTTGGATTCGCCAACTCTTACGGCACAGGGCTTACTGATATCAACATGGGGTATAACTATGGGAAGATTGGTCTCTTCGTCTTTGCGGGTTGGGCTGGCAGGGACAATGGTGTCGTTGCAGGCCTTGTTACTGGTACATGTGTGAAGCAGTTGGTTCTTATATCTGCAGATCTGATGCATGACTTCAAGACGGGTTATCTAACAAAGACATCACCAAGATCCATGATGGTGGCACAGGCCATTGGTACGGTCATGGGCTGCATCCTTGCTCCCCTTACGTTCATGCTCTTCTACAAGGCATTTGATATTGGCAACCCAGATGGTTACTGGAAGGCGCCGTATGCATTGATATACCGTAATATGGCAATACTTGGCGTGGAGGGGTTCTCGGTGTTGCCGAAGTATTTTCTAGCACTCTCCGGTGGATTCTTCGCATTTGCAGCACTCCTCAGCATCGCAAGAGATGTCATGCCACACAGATATAGCAAGTATGTGCCCATACCCATGGCCATGGCAGTTCCATTCCTTGTCGGCGGGAGCTTCGCAATTGATATGTGCGTCGGAAGTTTGGTGGTTTTTGTCTGGAACAAGATAAACAAAAAGGAGGCTGGTTTCATGGTCCCTGCGGTTGCATCCGGTTTGATATGTGGGGATGGAATATGGACATTCCCTTCTTCCATACTTGCCCTTGCCAAGATTAAACCACCAATTTGCATGCAGTTTACACCTGCACCCTAGAGAATCATTTCGTTCAAGAATGTGGGGGCAAATACAGAACTGAAGATTTATACTGGGTAGCCAAAGATACATTGTATTTCCATAGTGGTTTGCCGTTTAACTTTAGTTGCACCGTGTTGTTTCTATTCCAGGTGATTTAGTATGTGAGCTATCTAGAGATGATATATTGGTGTGTGGTTTACGTCTTGTGCATAAATGTACATCTGATGGATGGTGTATGTGTCTACTGAATTGATGTGAATACAGGATACAAATGTACTCTATACTTGTGGATTATTCGGATAACTTACTTTTTCCTGGTACTACACGACCCATAAGGTATAGCTTATGTATTGTACTTATTGATCACTGGGTATTTTGTAAGCATGTATAAATGGAAATCCGATCACTTTGCACATAAGTGTCCTTACAAACTGGAGTGGGGACTTCCGCGCATGGCGTACTTGAGCGAGGCCAATGGTCCATCAGGCCTTCATGGTAGGTGGTTGCTTCCATCATTCACGAGTAGCAGACCATGCGGCTAGGGGAAGGAGTTGCTAAGATCCGACATTTCATAGACTTTCATGTTCCTCTTCAGGAATTTCTTTCTTGATGCGGTGGGTCCGAGGGGCCGTGCCAGAAGCGGCGCCGGCCCATGACGATCTCCTCCGATGTGGAGACAACTGACGACTTCCATGTTGCCCCCTCTCGCCCGACGCAGTCGATGGATGAGGGCAGGGGTGACGCTCAAAGTGAGCCCCCGAGGCTGAAGAGGCTGCTTCGGGGCAGCGAGGCGGGGCCCTCCGCAGAGAGCTCCGGAGCAGGGGGCTCGACCAACCACCAACCCCTCAAGGAGAAAAGGCGGCCGAGGGATTGGACCTTCTCTCCACGGTGAGTTCTATATGCGGCCTCCCTAGATCTTGACTTCTTGCATTTTCCTGACGCTAGTCGTGCTTTTCGTAGGGCTGCCAGGGGCCCAAGGCCGAGCGAGGTGCCGCCAGCCCCCGAGCTTGTAGGAGGCACTGATCCCGCCGGTCCCTCAAGGGACCCTCTTCTTCCGGAGGCCACCCCTGTGATGCTGGAGGACAGGTGGGTACCACAAGAGTCGCCGCCTGCGACGACCGGTGAGGGGGCGAATGGTGGTGCAGGGCCCACCTCACAAGGTGCAGCCCCCGCAGCGGGGGCTGAGGAGGTTATTCCTCCCGAGGGAAATACTCGCGAGGGCCTGGGCCATGCTCAAGGAGGGGGCCCGGCGAGGCCTGAAGGGGGATCCACGGTGCCGCCCTCGGTGGGTGCGGGCCCGCGCCACGAGGGTGGCACCGATGCTTGCCCTATCGTGGTCGATGACGATGAGGAGGAGGAGATTGTGGAGACGCCCGAGGTGAAAACCCGGGCCGCCGGAGCCTCTTCTGCTGGTGTGACTGATGGCACCCCTGTCGCCAGGCCGGCCCCTCCTCGTCGGCCGCCGGCAACGGGCGCTAGCACGCCGACGGGGGGTCAGGCTGGCGCCGATCCCGATCTTAATGCTCCCTTCGACGCGGGAAGCTTTCTCGATGAAGTTGTGGACAAGGACGCTTGGACCGTCCGAATCCATGGCCGCCGAGGTGCCTTCCGGCTAGAGGGCACCGCGGCGGAGATCTTGAAGCAGGCCATTGACACCATGGAAGCCGAGTTCAACAGTGGTGTCGAGGCCATCAACTTGGAGCGTCGGCGCCTTGAGCTTCTGGGCGCCAAGTTCCGCCAGGTGTCTGCGGAGTGCAGTGAAAGGGAGCGCGTGGCGGCACTCCAACGCCAAGAGATGCTGGAGGAGGTTCAGATGAAGCTCACGGCAGCGAAGAGCCGTGAGGATGAGGTCCGCCTGAAGGTGGTTGAGTATGAGTGGAGCGTGGCGGACCAAGCTCGCGACCATAAGGAGAAAGAGGAGAAGCTGTCCCGCCGGAAGACGGAGCTGGACGCCTTTGAGAAGGAAATCCAGGCCAGGGAGACCGAGGTCCAAGCGTCCGAGAAGAGCGTCCTGGAGCGGGCCGCGGAGGCGAGCGGCAAGGCGAGGGACCTCGAGCTGGAGCAGGAGCGCCTCGCGAAGCTTGGTGAGGGTCTTCGCGCCACCAAAGCCCGTCACATTGAGGTGGCCGAGGAAAACGCGGCCCTCAAGAAGGAGCTCCAGGAGACCCGCCGTCTGCTGGAAGACGGCCGGAAGGCGAGGGAGACTGAAAGGATCAAGAAGAGGTGTCTAGAGGGGGGGGGAATAGACTTTAATCAAGAAAAATTGCAGTTTTTAATTCTTTATGTTGATGTGGAG
>LR880966.1:782780099-782793003 GCA_904067115.1 Aegilops sharonensis
GCCTTCCAGAGGCCGACAGGGTCATATATTTGTGAATTATTAGTTAGGTCATATATTTTTCGATTTTTTTAGGAAAAACATCATATATAATTGTGTTGATCGGGTAGATTTAAATGTGCAGTTGTTTCATCGCTACGAGGTTTGGTGTTCGATGACCTCGCCGTGCGTTTGACGAGCTCTGCCCCTTCGTTCGTGGGTGAGCACAAATGACATGTCCTCCTCCCCATTAATTATTTGCTCTATTCCGGTGTTCGTGCCGATGAAACTTGATAGCTAGCTATATATGTGTCTTGAATCATCAGTACGCGTAACCAATATGTGTCTCCCGTTCAAAAGCGTCATAGTTATAAATATGCATGCATTTGCATATTTATAACCTTGATTCTTTCGAATTGTCCAACACTATCCATGGACAGCCCGAGTATGTGTAGATTAGGTTTGTTTTCCCATATGCTTTGCTCCGGATCCGACACATAAATTTCGTCAGTGCCTCCCCTGTTGTTCTCTGGGTACACATCCTCTCTGTTTATTGCAGAGACGTGTATCAGGAGAACAGCCGGGAGGTGCTGCCGAAATTTTGCGTCGGATCCGGAGCATAGCATGGGAAAATGAACCCAATCTACACATACTCGGGTGGGATTAGGACCTATCATTACCTATTAGAGTATAGGTTGCATGGACATAATAAAATTGACAAAGTAGATCAACTGATGAATATATACATGGTGAATTACATGTATAATTGTTGTGTGTTCAGTAGCTCTGAAAGTCAAGATGAGTGATCGTGCGTGGATGTATACCGGTCACACTGGTCAGAACAAATGGAGCGCTGAATGGTTCACAAAACCAAGGGGTTTGTGCAAGCCGCATTTGCAAATGGCCAGAGGGAAACCTGGTGCCCATGTTTCCGATGCGGCAATTGGGAAAAGTGGACAGAGGCTGAAATGGGCAAACACCTGCAGAAGAATGGTTTTACGCCCGATTATACGGTGTGGACATTTCATGGTGAGTCTGCCCAACGTGACCGAGCTGAGGTGGATCATCGTCGCACCGACGAGCATGCATGGTACCGGGATGGAAAACATGGTGCAAGACTATGATGATGCTCGGGATTCGGACGAGGAGATGGAGGAATCTGCAAAGGCCTTCAATGAAATGTTGGAGTCTTCAAAACATCCGCTCCACGAGCACACTGAGCTTTGTCAGTTGGATGCCATCTCACAAGTAATGGCTCTGAAGGCTCAGTTCAACTTGGGCAGAGAATGTTATGACGCAATTATGACAGTATTTGGACGCTTTCTACCCAAAGGCCATGTAATGCCTGCAAACCTGTACCAGTCGGACAAAATCCTCCGTGCGCTGAAGATGACCTATGAGAAGATACATGCCTGTGAGAAAGGATGTGCCTTATTTAGGCTTGACTATGCGGACTTGAACTATTGTCCCATTTGCAAGTCTTCCAGGTATATTGTGGTAGACAACGGTATGGGTGAGAAGACACAGACCAAAATCCCAGTTAGTGTTCTTTGGTATATGCCAATTGTATCAAGACTTCAACGTCTTTTCATGGTCGAAGAGACGGCCAGACAGATGACATGGCACAAAACAGGCAAAAGAACCGAACTAGATGCAGATGGGAATCTGATGATGGTACACACATCGGATGGTGTTGCATGGAAAAAGTTTGATGAATTACATGCTGACAAAGCGGCAGATCCGAGGCATCCTCGAGTCGGCATCAGCACGGATGGGTTCAGTGTGTTTGGTATGACGGCAGCCCAATACAGTTGTTGGCCCGTATTTGACTTTCCACTCAATCGCCCCCCCGGACAGATTATGCAAAGAAAGAACATTTTCCTGACGTTGATAATTTCAGGGCTAACAAAATCAGCTGACAAGAAAACAACATCAGCTAACAAAATCATGCACCAACAGGTAAATAACATCCACTACCAAAACCATGCAGTTGTTGAAAACAAATGTTCATGCTCAACATAGGCATTGCTAAAACAAGGGGAGACTGATCCTAACTCAACAGAAGGAAAGGAACCTTGGTAGACTATCAACACACCTGCTGTAAATTCCTCACCCAATATTTCCCTTATCTCGTCGTAGATGCAAAGCACCGACATGAAAAAAGCCATACCTAGTGAGTGAAATAGCAGAGGGCTCACACCACGGCAAAATGGCAAGCAATATGAGACTGTTGCTACTAGAGTGACACCACATCATGACGAATGTTCTTCAATCTTCATCGAGAGTCGGGAAGATGGGAGGCCAGACCGTCATGAAAGGAAACACACTTGCACGCAAATAATAATAGCCGTGCCGCTTGTCCTTGGCATGGCAAACCCACTCCTCTCGGCTTCTCAGATCCACGCAAATGATCATATCATCGCCGCTTGTCCTTGACGCCATGATCACATAATCAGCATCACCCCCGACTTTTCGCACAAAAACTTCCTCGAGATGATCGCGTGCTACTGCACCCAAGCGAATCGTGTCCCCCAGATGTCTGTGTCATCGTCATCCGACTCGCAGTGCCACACATTGAGCTGAAATCCCTTCACATGGATGAGGAAGAGGCCGGACTCTTTGTATGAGAGCGTGAGGCTGGCGGCGTCCACTTTTTCCGGTAGGTTCAAGGTGGACATGCATGTCGTGGCCAGATCCAGCAAAAGAATGTAGCCAATCTTTACTGCCATGTAGAGCTTGTTGTGGACATACATCATGTCAGTGATTCTGGACCATGCAGTGACCTCTACTGTTGCCAGGATGGTTTCGCATCAGGCGTCAGGCTTCTGCAGGACACAAGCTTGCACTGAGAAGATCTTCTGTGCCAGCACCATCGGGAACACGACAGAGATAATGCCATGAATGCCATCCCTGTGAAAGAAACTTCATAGATGGATCGGCGGCGGCGGCGGTAGGGGATGAACTCTTCGTGTCGGGCACAAGGGTTAGCACATGGCGAGCCACTTATCTAAATATATGACGAGGAGGCAGCCGTTTCGGCAGCCGAAGAGATGTTGGCGGCCGGCAATTTTGACCGCGGCGGCCGCATGGGCACGAACGCCGGGACCGGGACCAGGGCGTCCGAGTCCACCACGAAGTAGCCGAGGTGCCGGGGAGGGTTGTGCCCGCGGAAGCGTCCGAGGAAGGCAGCGTCGGAGGCGATGCGGAGCCACAACTTGGATGATGTGAACTGTAGTTTCATTCAGGTTGCACGCTTTAGTATCTCTACTCCTAAGGAGTACTATTTGGCATTAGAACTTTGTAAGTTCACCAAGGCCCCAGGCTCCTCCTAGACTAATTAAGAATCCAGTTGCAGAAAAGATTCTGAGGAATCCCTGCAATGTAGGTTGGCTAGCGACCAAAACCTAGCCGCCGCCGCCAAGAGAGCCATCTTTCCGGCGCCATTTTTCGGCGGCTCTCCTCCGCCGGCGACCTCTTGGTCGTCGGTCGTGAGGGGGGTCGCCGGATCCCGTGCGTGCGGATCGTTTTTGCTTTAGGTTTATAGCCCTAATAGCCTAGGTTTTTAGATCGTCCGACGTCTTGGCTTCGACGGCGGCGACGACGATGCTGAATAAAGAAGCTCCAGGTTCTTCTCGGGCGAGGCGATCGTCTCTTTGCTCGGTGATGGATTTGGGAACCAGTCTATTCAAGCAGGGATATCGTGGCAGCGACGGCATCCTTGTGGTGGACTTGTGTCCTCGGGCTCCGCTGTTGCGACGACGTCTGCTCCAGCGTCGGCGCGGAGCTTGGGAGGTAGTTCGGGAGCAGATGCAGATTGTGATCTGCATCGACGACATCTGGAAGACATAACGTGTGCTGGGTTCGTGGTTGATGGATGGCAGGTACGGTTTCCTACTTCGGCGTCTTAGTCGTTGTGGGGTCTCTAGATCTGGAGTTCGATAGCGTGTCTGGGGTGTTGCCCCGGTCTGATTCGTTCAACGGCAATGGCTTCATCTTTGGTGAGCCACCTTGGAGGTCCGCAAAGCTGCATATCAGCGATGGAGCCGCGTCGAGCTTGGGTGAGGAGGTGATCCGTCATTTTTTTTCTTTGGTGGCTGCTGTGGTGGTGCCGGAGGCAAGTGACGGACGTTGGTGTCAAGCTTAGCAATGTTCTGCTATCTTTTCAGTTTTGTCATGTCGGTCTTTACGTGACTTGTAATTTGATCTTTATGATGTGAATGAGACACGTATTACCATGCAAAAAAAAAAGTTCATCAAGGCCCCAGGTGACCCAGCTGCTTGAATAGCTATTCTAGTATGAATTCTAGACTGTGCATAAATGCATCTGTATTTGCTTGAATCAATTTTGATGGACCACAACACATGTTAGTCTTATTTGGCACCGACATGCTTTTTTTTTTATAAACACATACATGAAATGCATAAGTAACCCAAATATATATGCTTTTGCTGGAGCAGAAAACCTTTTTCTTTTGCAGGTAACTAATAAAGTTCTAATCCGATAAAATCATTGCAAGGGGCAACTAATAATCTTATATTACATGCTCAAGCTTTAATATTTTACATGCATTCCCATCGGCTTGTCATAGAGGCAAAAGAGGGCGAATACAAAAGTCTAAATAATTAAAAAACTGCATAGATGGCTTATACTAAGGCGAAGGGTTAAACAATGCGAGGTTATTCTTTTTGATCATCCTCGTCTTTCAAAGTGGGAAAGGTGGGAGGCCATATAGTCAAAAGGGGAAACATAGTTGTAAAATATATACCCTGCACCTTGATCTCATATGCCGTCTCCTTCCCGCTTCTCAGGTCAACAGAAATGATAGCTCTACTTGTCCACAAACATAAGAACACAAATCCACCATCTTCCGAGACTCCACACATCCCAAATCTCTCATGGCGGTTGTGTGCTGCACGCACAACAAACCTGTCAACCAGCTCCCACCTGTCTTCACCGGTGTCGTCCATCTGGTGGTTCCAGACACTGAGATGGAACTCGTCTTTGTGGATGAGAAAAAGCCCAGAATCATCTCCATGCGAGAGCTTGAAGTCGGCGCCGACTTTGTCTGGGATTTTGACGACAAAGAGTTGTGGATGTGGAGCAACAAAATCCAACCCACAAATGTAGCAATTGTCGAGCACAATGTAGAGCTTGTCATTGACAATCATCATTGAGTGAGCAAAATTTAATGGCACAGGGAGCTCTCCTTCAGCCAAGATCACTAGGGAACAGGGCCCTATGCCGACGGTCATATATATATATGCCGACGGCCCCCGTCAGCCTTGTCTGGGCTATGCCGACAGCCATGTCCAGGCCGTCGGCGTAATAAAGTCGTCGGGCTATCCCGAGCTATGCCGACGGCCCCCGTCGGCCCAGACGAGCCGTCGGCTTATCCCAAGTTATGCCTACAGCGGCCGTCGGCATACATGGGCCGTCGGCATAGTTGCGGGCCCGGCGATCCCGCTCGTGCCGTGCGGCTAACGGCGTCCCATCTATGCCGACAGCCAAGACGGGAGGCCGTCGGCATAGATGCGTTTACCACGTCATCGATCCGAGGCGCACCGACCACCATCTATGCCGACGGCTGCCGTCGGCATAGATGCCACATCACTGATCCACGACGCGCCGACCATCTGCCCTGGCCGCAGCTATGCCGACGGCCAAGCCGTCAGCATACCTTTGCCACGTGTCGCCCCTGAGTCGCCAGTGGTTTTGACGGCGCCGTCCGTTGCCGTCAGACGGAAAACAACGCCGACGGCTAAACTATGCCGACGGCTGCCCCACGGCCGTCGGCATACGCTCCTATGCCGACGGCTATACTACGCCGACGGTCTGACACAACTACGCTGACGTGATCTACACCGACGGGGCTATGCCGACGGCAGCCGTAGGCATTGATCTATGCCAACGGCATAGGACCTATGCCGACGGCCCTGGGCCGTAGGCATAGCCCGTGAGTCCGGTAGTGGATGGCTTCAACCTAGGCATCAGATTGCCCGACATACACTCGG
Source organism: Aegilops sharonensis (assembly GCA_904067115.1). NCBI lineage: Eukaryota > Viridiplantae > Streptophyta > Magnoliopsida > Poales > Poaceae > Aegilops > Aegilops sharonensis. The sequence goes on from LR880966.1 coordinate 782,786,088, forward strand.
ACCGATAACTTCGTCCGCTGAGACGCACAAACACTAAGACTAAGTCGTCGTCGTTGTCCCTAAATAACAAGTACAGACATTGACTACTGTAGTCCAGCGGACTTAACCTGCCAATGTGTAATACCTCCGGCGGTAGTCGGATAGGGAGCAACCCCCGTGCCGGGCACAGCGGGCTGAACATGGTGTATCCGCCGCACCCAAATGACCGGGGCTTGAGGAGGAGGCGGCCGTTCCGGCTGTCGGCGATACTTACAGATTGATTGCAGTGATAGAAGCCGGCAAGGTGGAGCAGTCGTTGACGTAGAAGCCAAGGACGTGGGGAGGGTGACGGTCGCGGAATCGTCGGAGGAAGACGGTGTCGGCGGCGACGCGGAGCCATCGCTTGGAGACTAGGGCGGCATCGACGAGGAAAGCCGGGAAGCCGAGGCGGAGCAGGATCTCCCGGAGCAGGTCGTTGTCGCCGATCACCACCGCCATCGCGTCCTCGCCGCCTCTCCTGCCATGAAGGTGGAGCAGCTCGTCGGGTAGGTCCATACCGCGGCGGACGATTTGGGCGCTGAGTCTGGCCGCGGAGGAGGCACTCGTGATCTTGTACGTGGAGCCGAAGGCGCTGGGGAAAATAAATTTATTTTGGGCTCGTTCTGTTCCGTTGCATGTACTCGTAAATAAAGCCCAAAAGCCCACTGACATGGCGCGGGCGAGAAGATTTCCTTCCTTTCGTGACCACCCGGCCATCCGTGGAGATCATGAAGAAAAAAACCTCCAAAAGAAATATCAACTCCCTTCGTTCCAAATTACTCGTCGTGGTTTTAGTTCTCCGTTCCAAATTCACGACGAGTAATTTGGAACGAAGGAAATACTATGCAACAGAGGCATCAGAGATGCAGTTAACTGAGAGGCAACTTATGCATACATCCCACGTGAATCATGACTACGATCCCTCCTCCTATCGACCTGCATGGAGAACAAGAGAGTACCTGATGGCATTATTGTGTCCATTGGTGCACACCGCTTCTCATTTCAGTCGGCAGGGCACACAAAGCTCAAGATTCACGCATATACTCCCTCCGTCCCTAAATAAGTGTCTCAGACTTAGCAGCCATGAGGTTGTCGTGATTGTCCAAAAATTCAGAGTAGAGAAGGATGCGGCCGGAAGCCAGCATCATTACCATCTCTGCTGAAATCAATGAACTGGCAGTAGTGCGTACTCCCACAAACTGAGCGCAACAAAAAAATTGGATCGAATATTGTGGAGGGGTACTCCTCACCCGAGTTCTTGCGTATATCTGGCGGTGGCCATGGGCGTCGTCTCCTCCTCTGTGCGAATTGTCCCGTGTGAGTAGTAGATTATGGTATTAGTATGATGATTAAGATAAAGTTAAAACATTTGAGATAATTTTGTCTTAATAACTGTGATATTTTTTGGATCCCTTTCTTTCAACGAAATCTTGGAATGCAAAAAGCTGCAAAATAGAATACTTAAGTGCATACAAAAAACTACTCCCTTCGTTTCAAAATTTAAGGTGTATTGAGTTCCGTGCAAGTCAGTCATTTGAATATTTGACCAAGATTATAGAATAAAATAACAACATCTGTAATGCCTAATAGATAAAATATGAAACCACTTTTCATGATGGATCAATGATATAAATTTTGTATTGTGGATATTGATATTTTTTTAGAAACATGGTCAAAGATGCACTTGTTTGACCTTTGGAAAAACAAATAGTACAATATACGATGATTAAGATAAATTTAAAACATTTGAGATATTTTTGTCTTAATAACTGTAATATTTTTTGGATTCCGTTCTTTTGACGAAGTCTTAGAATGCGAAAATCTGAAGAAAAAAAATAGAATATCAAAGTGCATACAAAAAAATATTAAGAAAGTTTTGTCACCTCATAGGACTACAATATAATGTTGACGGGAATGAAGGTCATGTACATCAGATGAACCCTGCATAAATCAACACTAAAATACACTGAAGTTGCGTGAAACCAAAAGTTCGTTTTATACAACAACAACAAAAATAACAATAAAATGGTTCTAATGGTTAGCATAATGTTTGCACCTCATCTTGACCCCTCACATTCTAGCAGAAGTTGAATCTCATTACGAGGAAGCACCTTCGGTTCCTTTCGCGCGGGTAATCTCATCCGTCAGCGGTATGCATGGACGGTGTCGTTTCTTCTCGGAGGTCTACCAGGAACAGACCCTGGCTTGAACTTGGACGCCTCGTGCCGGGCAAGCTCCGGCGGCACGGGACTATTGCTCTGCACAAGCATCTGCTTAAGATCGAAGAAAATGTCAGTGTCCTCTAGGGCCAAAAATGATGTCGAGAGCCCCTTCTTCCCCGCGCGCCCCGTCCTCCCGATACGATGCGTGTACAGATCGATCGAGCTAGGCATCTCGTAGTTGATCACGTGAGCGACATCCGGGACGTCGATGCCGCGGGCGGCGAGGTCGGTGGCCACGAGGACGTTGAACCTGCCGTTCCTGAACCCGCCGAGGCTGGCCTTCCTCTCATCCTGCGACTTGCCCCCGTGCAGCGCCGTGACCCGGCACAACCCTGCGTTTTCCACGTCATGGGCGAGCTTCTCCACGGCGTTCTTGGTGTTGCAGAACACGATGGCCGTCCTGTCCTTCCCGAGGTCGGCGAGGATCCTTTTAAGCCGTGGCATCTTCTCCTGGACCTTCACCATGACCACGTTCTGGGTGACGAGGTCCGCGGCCTTGCCGGCGGAGCCGACCGTGACGACCACCGGGTTCCGCAGGTACTTCCTGGCGAGCCGCTCCACGGCCGGCGGCATGGTGGCGCTGAACATGTGGGTCGTCCTGTAGGTCCTCGCCTCGTCCAGCTCCTCGTCCGCATTCTCCGGCTTCAGGTGGCTCGATGGCATTGCGTCGAGCACGCCGACGACCTGCGGCTCGAAGCCCATGTCGATCATCCTGTCGGCCTCGTCCAGCACCACGTAGCTGCACCTGTTGAGCACAGCATACCTGCTCTCTAGGCAGTCGAGGAGCCGGCCGGGCGTCGCGACGATGACCTCGCACCCCCGCTCGAGCATGCTGGCCTGCTTCTGGACCGTGGACTGGCCGTCCGACTTGCCACCGACGATGGACACCACCCTGATGCCTAGGCACGCCGCAAGCTTCACCGTCTCCCTTTCGATCTGCTGCGCGAGCTCCCGCGTCGGCGCCAGGACGAGCGCGTACGGGCCCTCGTCCGCCTCGCTGTGGCTGGTCGGCGGCGGCATACGGGCGACGTAGGCCAGCATGGGGAGCACGAAGGCCGCGGTCTTGCCGGAGCCGGTCTGGGAGACGCCGATGACGTCGCGCCGCTGGAGGCCGAGAGGCACGGCGGCCATCTGGATCGGCGTGGGCTTCCTGTACCCGGCCCTGTCGACGTTGCGGAGCAGCTCGGCGCCGAGCCCGCTCTCCGCCCAGCTCCGTATGGGCCGGGGCACGCGGGAGCCCTTGTATGAGATGCCGAAGTCCTCGCGGAGGATCCGCCAGTCGCGCTCCGTCATCTCTTCGGCGCGCTTGGCCGTCCAGTGCGTGTCCACGCGCATGTCCAGGGCGTCGTACGTCGCCGCGGCGCCGTCGCCGGCGTCCTTGTGGAGCGCGGCCGCCGCGGCCTTCTTCTGCTCGCGCCGGTCGATGCCGGCGAGGAAGCCGCGGCCGTAGAGCAGCAGGGCGGCGTGCGGAGGCTGGTTGCTGGCGGTGTCGACGCGGCTGGTGTCGTCCGTGCTCGCCCAGTCGAAGCGGAACCTGTCCCGCGGCTTGGCGACCGTCTTGGGCTTCTTGTCCTTGGATCCGCCGAGGTACTGCTCCCTGATCGCCTCCAGGTCCTTCTCCCGCGCCCTCTCCACCGCCCGATCTTTCTCCCTGCCGTCCCTGTCCCGATCTCTGTCGCGGCGGTCACGGTGCCGGTCCTGGCAGTCTCGGCGTGATAAGGAGGAATCGTGATGGGGAGGCGGCGGAGTGGGGAGCTCGGAGCGACGTTGGTCGGCGACGGCGGCCTGGCGGCGCTCGAGGGCGAGGCGCTGGCGCTTTTCCCGGGAGAGGAACACCGGGCTCGGCTCCGCGGCGTCCAACGTTCGCTTCATGGCGGCGCTGCTGGCAGGAGAGGATCAGTGGTCGGCTTGCAGTGCACGGGACGGGAGGGAGGGAGGATCTGATGCTGCTTCTTCTCTACATATAAAGGCCGGATCAGGCGCCGACGCCGACTCGGAGGGGAGTTCGTATCCGGCACGGTCAACGGCTGAAAATGGCGGCACATTACCGCGGACCATAATCATCACTAATTTTAAAAGCTTATTTCACTCGTAACACTCATTTCACTCAATTTTAAGAAAAGGATTCACTTAACTCAAAAACGGATTTCCATCGTTTCAATAAAAAGATATCACTCATTTCTGAAAAACTGATTTCACTAATTTCAAAACACATATTTCACTCATTTCAAAGAGTGATATTGATTTGATTGAAAAATAATAATGATTTTACTAATTTCAAAAACTAATTTCACTAAAGTCAAACAACAGATTTCACACATTTTTTAAAAAAATCACTTGTTTCCAAAAATCGATATTTCTCAATTCAAAAAATTATTTCACTTGTTCAAAAAATATATTTCACATATTCCCAAAAACATATTTCACTCAACTTAAAGAACTAATTTCACTTATTGCAACAAAATTGTTGAACATAAGCAGTTTCACTGAAATAAGCAACTCCAGTTATACTGCGCAAATATCAGCTTCACACACTGATATTTGATCTTGTTCGAGATAATCACAAAAAGGTTATTTCGCACTATGAAATATATTGAGTGAAATAACTGAATTGAAACTTTTAAATTTAAATGTGTTTGAAATGTATCCAAGAGCTTGTTCTAAAGGTCTTGGTGCCAAGAGTTCAAATATATAAAAAATGATTCTGTTCTAAGAGATATGAATCATTTAAATTGTCACAAGAAAATAAAAGTTGTGGATTCAGCGAGAGAGTTTGTGCTTGAGTCTGAAAAGAGAGAGTCTGTTGTCAGAAGAAAAGAGAGTTCAAGTATTCAATAAAATGAAAAAACGATTCTGTTCAAATATATAAATGTTTGCATAGAAAGAAATGTTTATTGTTACTAAATAAATGAACAACGTGTATTTGGAAAATGTTACCATGTATTTTTTTTAAGATGCACATCATGTATTTGAAAAATGTCCAATGGGTATTAGAAAAATGTTACACGTGTGCTCTAACAATATATATTGTATTCAAAAAACTAAAGTTCAAAAAAAGAAAACCGATAAAAAACATCAAGGAAAAAAAAGAAGAAAAGCAAAAAAATGGGGAAAAAGCAGGAATGAAGCAAAAAAAAAACTATAATGAAGAAAGAAAAAAGAGGAAAATTAATGAGAAAAACAAAGAAAACCAAAGAAAAATGAAGAAAAAACCCGAAGAAACCGTGAAACAACAAAAATGAAGGGAAAAACAAAAGAAAATGAATGGAAAGAAAGAAGAAACCCAACTAGCGCCCCTAGTCGATTCCTAATAGGAATAGGTGCGGGCGACGCATAGCTGCCGCGTGTTATATCAGCCGCGCCACAAACCCCACCTCAAAAAATTAATAAAAATTACAACCCCCACCCTCTCTGAAAATAAAAACAATGCATAGACACATCACATCAACATTTCTCGGGCCCATCAAACTCAATTTTCATATTTTTAGGGTCCAACGAATTCATTCTTGATTTGCATGTAACAGCTCCAGTCAGTTCATTCTCGGAAAAAGTTCACTCCCAGAAAACTCCATGCGTCCAGAAATTTTTTTTTTTGTAAGATGTAAGCATAGTTAGTACGAATGACGGAATGAACGCGAACATCATCCCTTCAAAAAGAAAACAAACATATAGTGATAATAACCAGATGGAAAACAATGAGAAATAAGATTGTCTTGTATTTTGAAAACACGATGTATTGGTTATTTTGGATAGTAAAGGATTCTATTGGTTGGCTGATCAATGCGTTGCGCTGGGGCCACCTCGGTGAGTTGCCGCGTGCATGCGGACACCGTGCCACTCTTTCTTCACTGCCGTTTATCTGTATCTTTTGTAGCCCATCGCTTCTACCCCATCTAGGCTGCAAACGAGTCGAGTTCGAACAAGTTGGATTAGGTTCAGCTCAATTCATACCAAAATTCAAGCAAGCTCAAATTAAGTGAAGCTCAAGGTCGAGTTGTAGAAAGTGGTTCGTGCTCAGCTTGTAACGATCTCGAGTCGATCTCAAGCTAATTTCAAGTTAAATAAGATGATTTTTTTCTGAATAATTGAGGCAAAATTTCACATAAGATTGGCCACAACATAAGAAGTCACTGTAAATTTTGACTTATTCTTTCTCAACTGGATATAAGATATCATGGAGGAACTAGCATGAGAAGAAAACAAAGGTGCATCTGCTCTCAGATTTTGGTAAAAATAACAAGATATTCAACATACGGCTGATCACGCACCATATTGAGGCTAAATTTTCTTTGTTCTTAATTAAGATTCCATGTTTGTTAGTAAGTAAAATGGAGAAAAATTCACAGACAACATATGTGGTAATAAATTAATCATTTCTTTGTAATAAAACATGAAAATTATTTATAATATACTTATATGATATCGAGCTAAAATCGAGCGAGCCAATACTGGCTCAAGATCAGCCCGTTTCTCGATTGAGCTGCATAAAGTGCTCATACTCAGCTCATTTTCTTTCAAGTCGATCTCGAGTCGAGGCAAAATATGAGTCGATCTCGAGCAGCTCACGAGCCTCGAGCTTTTCTTGCAGCCCTACCCTCATCTCACCCCAAATTGATCCCCTCATCTCTCTCTCTCTCTCTCTCTCTCTCTCTCTCTCTCTCTCTCTCTCTCCTCCT
>LR880967.1:18256-41308 GCA_904067115.1 Aegilops sharonensis
GTGCTCGAAACGGACCAGAATCGGCCAAATTTGTGAATGTTGATGACTGACACGGAAATGCACCCTAGGTTTCATCAATCGTGGAAATCACTCCGGGACCCCAAAACAGAGTAATAGTCCAAGAAACGGGCCAGAATTGGCCCAAACTGTGATTGTTGATGACCGACACGTAAGCGCACCTTCGGGTTCGACAAATATGGAAATCGCCTTGGGACCCCAAAACAGTGAGTAATAGTCCATGAAACCGGCTAGAATCGGCCAAAATCGCGAGTGTTGATGACGGACACGTAAACGCACCCCGGGGATCGTCAATCATGAAAATTGCTCTGGGATTCCAAAACGATGATCAGAAGTCCATGAAGGAACCCACAATCGAACAAAACTAAGATTGCTGGTGAATGACACATAAACGCACCCCGGGGTACGTCAATGGTGGAAATAGCTCAGGAGACCCCAAAACAATCAGCAATAGTCCATGAAACGGGCCAGAATCGGCCGAAATTGCGAGTGTTAACGACGGACACGTAAACGCAGCCCGGGTATTGTCAATTTTGGAAATTGCTCTGGGATCCCAAAATGATGATTAGGAGTCCATGAAAGAACCCACAATTGAACAAAACTAGTATTGCTTATGAACGCCACATAAACCCGAGGTACGTCAATCTTGGAAATTGCTCCGGGACCCCAAAACAATAAGTAAAAGTCCATGAAATTGGACAGAATCGGGCAAAACTTCGAGTGTTGATGACCGGCATGTAAACGCACCCAGGGGTTTGTTAATCGTGGAAATCACTCCGGGACCCCAGAATAATGAGTATATTGCACGAAATTGGCCAGAATTGGCCAAATCTGTGACTGTTGATGATCGACATGTAAGCGCACCTTGGGGTTCAACAACTATGGAAATTGCTTCGGGATCCCAAAGCGGTGAGTAATAGTCCATGAAACGGGGCAGAATTGGCCAAAACTGTGAGTGTTGACGACGGACACGTAAATGCACCCCGAGGATCGTCAATCGTGGAAATCGGCAACGGACCCGAGCAATGAGTTATAGTCCACGAAACGGGCCAGAATCGGCCAAAACTATGAGTGTTGATGGCGGACACGTAAGCACAACTTGGGGTTCAACAACTATGGAAATCGCTTCGGGACCACAAAACGGTAAGTAATAGTCCACGGAACGGGTCAGAATTGGCCAAAACTGTGAGTGTTGTTGACGGACACGTAAACGTACCCCGGGGATCGTCAATCGTGGAAATAGATGTGCACCCCAAAATGATGAGTAACAGTGCTCAAAACGGACCAGAATCAGCCAAAATTGTGAGTGTTGATGACCGACACGTAAACGCACCCCAGGTTTCGTCAATCATGCAAATCACTACGGGACCCCAAAACAGAGTAATAGTCCAAGAAACGGGCCAGAATCGGCCTAAACTGCGATTCTTGATGAACGACACGTAAATTCACCTTCGGGTTCGACAACCATGGAAATCGCTTTGGGACCCCAAAACGGTGAGTAATAGTCCTTGAAACGGGCCAGAATCATCGAAAATTGCGTGTGTTGACGATGGACACGCAAACGTATCCCGCGGATCGCCAATCGTGGAAATTGCTCTGGGATCCCAAAACGATGAGTAGTAGTCCATGAAACAACCCACAATCGAAGAAAACTAGGATTGCTGGTAAACGACACATAAACGCACTTGGGGTACGTCAGTAGTGGAAATCTCACCGGGGAAACAATGAGTAATAGTCCATGAAACGGGCCAGAATCGGCCAAAACTGTGAGTGTTGATGACCGACAGTAAGCGCACCTTGGGGTCCACTAACTTTGGAAATCGCTTTGGGACCCCAAAACGATGAGTAATAGTCCACAAAACGGGTCAGAATTGTCTAAAACTGTGAGTATTGACGATGGACACATAAACGCACCCCGAGGATCGTCGGCCATGGAAATCGCACTGGGACCCCAAAATGGGGTTGCACGAAACGGACCAGAATTGGCCAAATTTGTGAGTGTTGATGACCAACACGTAAGCAAACCTTGAGGTTCGACAACCATGGAAATCGCTTTGGGACCCCAAAACTGTGAGCAATAGTCCACGAAACGGACCAGAGTCGGCCAAAACTACGATTGTTGATGACAGGCACATAGGCGCACCTTGGGGTTCAACTACCATAGAAATCCCTTTGGGATCCCAAAACGGTGAGTAATAATCCCCGAAACAGGTCAGAATCGACAAAAATGCGAGTGTTGATGACCGACATGTAAAAGCACCCCGGGGTTCGTTAATCGTGGAAATCACTCCGGGACCCGAAAACTGTGAGTAATAGTCCACGAAACGGGCCAGAATCGGACAAAACTGTGAGTGTTGATGGCCGACACGTAAACGCACCCCGGGGTTCGTTAATTGTGGAAATCACTCCGAGACCCCAGAGCAATGAGTAATTGTCCATGAAACGGGCCAGAATCGACCCAAACTGTGATTGTTGATGACCGACACGGAAAAGCACCCCGGGGTTCGTTAATCGTGGAAATCACTCCGAGACCCCAGAGCAATGAGTAATAGTCCATGAAATTGGACAGAATCGGGCAAAACTTCGAGTGTTGATGACCGGCATGTAACGCACCCAGGGGTTTGTTAATCGTGGAAATCACTCCGAGACCCCAGAGCAATGAGTAATAGTCCATGAAATTGGACAGAATCGGGCAAAACTTCGAGTGTTGATGACCGGCATGTAACGCACCCAGGGGTTTGTTAATCGTGGAAATCACTCCGAGACCCCAGAGCAATGAGTAATAGTCCATGAAATTGGACAGAATCGGGCAAAACTTCGAGTGTTGATGACCGGCATGTAACGCACCCAGGGGTTTGTTAATCGTGGAAATCACTCCGAGACCCCAGAGCAATGAGTAATAGTCCATGAAATTGGACAGAATCGGGCAAAACTTCGAGTGTTGATGACCGGCATGTAACGCACCCAGGGGTTTGTTAATCGTGGAAATCACTCCGAGACCCCAGAGCAATGAGTAATAGTCCATGAAATTGGACAGAATCGGGCAAAACTTCGAGTGTTGATGACCGGCATGTAACGCACCCAGGGGTTTGTTAATCGTGGAAATCACTCCGAGACCCCAGAGCAATGAGTAATAGTCCATGAAATTGGACAGAATCGGGCAAAACTTCGAGTGTTGATGACCGGCATGTAACGCACCCAGGGGTTTGTTAATCGTGGAAATCACTCCGAGACCCCAGAGCAATGAGTAATAGTCCATGAAATTGGACAGAATCGGGCAAAACTTCGAGTGTTGATGACCGGCATGTAACGCACCCAGGGGTTTGTTAATCGTGGAAATCACTCCGAGACCCCAGAGCAATGAGTAATAGTCCATGAAATTGGACAGAATCGGGCAAAACTTCGAGTGTTGATGACCGGCATGTAACGCACCCAGGGGTTTGTTAATCGTGGAAATCACTCCGAGACCCCAGAGCAATGAGTAATAGTCCATGAAATTGGACAGAATCGGGCAAAACTTCGAGTGTTGATGACCGGCATGTAACGCACCCAGGGGTTTGTTAATCGTGGAAATCACTCCGAGACCCCAGAGCAATGAGTAATAGTCCATGAAATTGGACAGAATCGGGCAAAACTTCGAGTGTTGATGACCGGCATGTAACGCACCCAGGGGTTTGTTAATCGTGGAAATCACTCCGAGACCCCAGAGCAATGAGTAATAGTCCATGAAATTGGACAGAATCGGGCAAAACTTCGAGTGTTGATGACCGGCATGTAACGCACCCAGGGGTTTGTTAATCGTGGAAATCACTCCGAGACCCCAGAGCAATGAGTAATAGTCCATGAAATTGGACAGAATCGGGCAAAACTTCGAGTGTTGATGACCGGCATGTAACGCACCCAGGGGTTTGTTAATCGTGGAAATCACTCCGAGACCCCAGAGCAATGAGTAATAGTCCATGAAATTGGACAGAATCGGGCAAAACTTCGAGTGTTGATGACCGGCATGTAACGCACCCAGGGGTTTGTTAATCGTGGAAATCACTCCGAGACCCCAGAGCAATGAGTAATAGTCCATGAAATTGGACAGAATCGGGCAAAACTTCGAGTGTTGATGACCGGCATGTAACGCACCCAGGGGTTTGTTAATCGTGGAAATCACTCCGAGACCCCAGAGCAATGAGTAATAGTCCATGAAATTGGACAGAATCGGGCAAAACTTCGAGTGTTGATGACCGGCATGTAACGCACCCAGGGGTTTGTTAATCGTGGAAATCACTCCGAGACCCCAGAGCAATGAGTAATAGTCCATGAAATTGGACAGAATCGGGCAAAACTTCGAGTGTTGATGACCGGCATGTAACGCACCCAGGGGTTTGTTAATCGTGGAAATCACTCCGAGACCCCAGAGCAATGAGTAATAGTCCATGAAATTGGACAGAATCGGGCAAAACTTCGAGTGTTGATGACCGGCATGTAACGCACCCAGGGGTTTGTTAATCGTGGAAATCACTCCGAGACCCCAGAGCAATGAGTAATAGTCCATGAAATTGGACAGAATCGGGCAAAACTTCGAGTGTTGATGACCGGCATGTAACGCACCCAGGGGTTTGTTAATCGTGGAAATCACTCCGAGACCCCAGAGCAATGAGTAATAGTCCATGAAACGGGCCAGAATCGACCCAAACTGTGATTGTTGATGACCGACACGTAAGCGCACCTTCGGGTTCGACAAATATGGAAATCGCCTTGGGACCCCAAAACAGTGAGTAATAGTCCATGAAACCGGCTAGAATCGGCCCAAATCGCGAGTGTTGATGACGGACACGTAAACGCACCCCGGGGATCGTCAATCATGAAAATTGCTCTGGGATTCCAAAACGATGATCAGAAGTCCATGAAGGAACCCACAATCGAACAAAACTAAGATTGCTGGTGAATGACACATAAACGCACCCCGGGGTACGTCAATGGTGGAAATAGCTCAGGAGACCCCAAAACAATCAGCAATAGTCCATGAAACGGGCCAGAATCGGCCAAAATTGCGAGTGTTAACGACGGACACGTAAACGCAGCCCGGGTATCGTCAATTGTGGAAATTTCTCTGGGATCCCAAAACAATGATTAGGAGTCCATGAAAGAACCCACAATTGAACAAAACTAGTATTGCTTGTGAACGACACATAAACCCGAGGTACGTCAATCTTGGAAATTGCTCCGGGACCCCAAAACAATAAGTAATAGTCCATGAAATTGGACAGAATCGGGCAAAACTTCGAGTGTTGATGACCGGCATGTAAACGCACCCAGGGGTTTGTTAATCGTGGAAATCACTCCGGGACCCCAAAATAATGAGTAATAGTGCACGAAATTGGCCAGAATTGGCCAAATCTGTGACTGTTGATGATCGACATGTAAGCGCACCTTGGGGTTCAACAACTATGGGAATCGCTTCGGGATCCAAAAGCGGTGAGTAATAGTCCATGAAACGGGGCAGAATTGGCCAAAACTGTGAGTGTTGACGACGGACACGTAAATGCACCCCGAGGATCGTCAATCGTGGAAATCGGTAACGGACCAGAGCAATGAGTAATAGTCCACGAAACGGGCCAGAATCGGCCAAAACTATGAGTGTTGATGGCGGACACGTAAGCACAACTTGGGGTTCAACAACTATCGAAATCGCTTCGGGACCACAAAACGGTAAGTAATAGTCCCCGGAACGGGTCAGAATTGGCCAAAACTGTGAGTATTGTTGACGGACACGTAAACGTACCCTGGGGATCGTTAATCGTGGAAATAGATGTGGCACCCCAAAACGATGAGTAACAGTGCTCAAAACGGACCAGAATCAGCCAAAATTGTGAGTGTTGATGACCGACACGTAAACGCACCCCAGGTTTCGTCAATCATGCAAATCACTGCGGGACCCCAAAACAGAGTAATAGTCCAAGAAACGGACCAGAATTGGCCTAAACTGCGATTCTTGATGAACGACACGTAAATTCACCTTCGGGTTCGACAACCATGGAAATCGCTTTGGGACCCCAAAACGGTGAGTAATAGTCCTTGAAACGGGCCAGAATCATCGAAAATTGCGTGTGTTGACGATGGACACGCAAACGTACCCCGCGGATCGTCAACCGTGGAAATTGCTCTGGGATCCCAAAACGATGAGTAGTAGTCCATGAAACAACCCACAATCGAAGAAAACTAAGATTGCTGGTAAACGACACATAAACGCACTGCGGGGTACGTCAGTAGTGGAAATCTCACCGGGACCCCGAAACAATGAGTAATAGTCCATGAAACGGGCCAGAATCGGCCAAAACTGCGAGTGTTGATGACCGACAATAAGCGCACCTTGGGGTCCAATAACTTTGGAAATCGCTTCGGGACCCCAAAACAATGAGTAATAGTCCACAAAACGGGTCAGAATTGTCTAAAACTGTGAGTATTGACGATGGACACGTAAACGCACCCCGAGGATCATCGGCCATGGAAATCGCACTGGGACCCCAAAATGGGGTTGCACGAAACGGACCAGAATCGGCCAAATTTGTGAGTGTTGATGACCAACACGTAAGAAAACCTTGAGGTTCGACAACCATGGAAATCGCTTTGGGACCCCAAAACGGTGAGCGATAGTCCTTGAAACGGGCCAGAATCATCGCAAATTGCGTGTGTTGACGATGGACACGCAAACGCACCCCGCGGATCGTCAATCGTGGAAATTGCTCTGGGATCCCAAAACGATGAGTAGTAGTCCATGAAACAACCCACAATCGAAGAAAACTAGGATTGCTGGTAAACGACACATAAACGCACTGCGGGGTACGTCAGTAGTGGAAATCTCACCGGGACCCCGAAACAATGAGTAATAGTCCATGAAACGGGCCAGAATCGGCCAAAACTGCGAGTGTTGATGACCGACAGTAAGCGCACCTTGGGGTCCAATAACTTCGGAAATCGCTTCGGGACCCCAAAACGATGAGTAATAGTCCACAAAACGGGTCAGAATTGTCTAAAACTGTGAGTATTGACGATGGACACGTAAACGCACCCCGAGGATCGTCGGCCATGGAAATCGCACTGGGACCCCAAAATGGGGTTGCACGAAACGGACCAGAATCGGCCAAATTTGTGAGTGTTGATGACCAACACGTAAGCAAACCTTGAGGTTCGACAACCATGGAAATCGCTTTTGGACCCCAAAACGGTGACCAATAGTCCTTGAAACGGGCCAGAATCATCGCAAATTGCGTGTGTTGACGATGGACACGCAAACGCACCCCGCGGATCGTCAATCGTGGAAATTGCTCTGGGATCCCAAAAGGATGAGTAGTAGTCCATGAAACAACCCACAATCAAACAAAACAAGGATTGCTGGTGAACGACACATAAACGCACTGCTGGGTACGTCAGTCGTGAAAATCTCACCGGGACCCCGAAACAATGAGTAATAGTCCATGAAACGGGCCAGAATCGGCCAAAACTGTGAGTATTGATGACCGACAGTAAGCGCACCTTGGGGTCCAATAACTTCGGAAATCGCTTCGGGACCCCAAAGCGGTGAGTAATAGTCCACGAAACGGACCAGAGTCGGCCAAAACTACGATTGTTGATGACCGGCACATAGGCGCACCTTGGGGTTCAACTACCATAGAAATCCCTTTGGGATCCCAAAACGGTGAGTAATAGTCCTTGAAACGGGCCAGAATCTTCGCAAATTGCGTGTGTTGACGATGGACACGCAAACGCACCCCGCGGATCGTCAATCGTGGAAATTGCTCTGGGATCCCAAAAGGATGAGTAGTAGTCCATGAAACAACCCACACTCGGAGAAAACTAAGATTGCTGGGAATCGACACCTAAACGCACTGCGGGGTACGTCAGTAGTGGAAATCTCACCGGGACCCCGAAACAATGAGTAATAGTCCATGAAACGGGTCAAAATCGACAAGAACCGCGGGTGTTGATGACCGACACGTAAATGCACCCCGGGGTTCGTTAATCGTGGAAATCACTCTGGGACCCCAAAACAGTGAGTGATAGTCCACGAAACAAGCCAGAATAGGCCAAATCTGTTAGTGTTGATGACCGACACGTCAACGCACCTCGAGGTTCGTTAATCGTGGAAATCACTCCGGGACCCGAAATTAATGAGTAATAGTCCACGAAACGGACAGAATCGGCCAAATCTGTGATTGTTGATGACCGACACGTAAGCGCACCTTGGGGTTCAACAACTATGGAAATCGCTTCGGGATCCCAAAGCGGTGAGTAATAGTCCACGAAACGGGTCAGAATTGGCCAAAACTGTGAGTGTTGACGACGGACACGTAAATGCACCCCGAGGATCGTCAATCGTGGAAATCGCACTCGGACCCCAGAGCAATGAGTAATAGTACACAAAATGGGCTAGAATCGGCCAAAACTGTCAGTGTTGATGACCGACACGTATGCGCAACTTGGGGTTCAACAACTATGGAAATCCCTTCGGGACCCCAAAACGGTAAGTAATAGTCCACGAAACGGGTCAGAATTGGCCCAAACTGTGAGTGTTGTTCACAGATACATAAACGCACCCCGGGGATCGTCAATCGCGGAAATAGCTCTGGCACCCCAAAACGATGAGTAACAATGCTCAAACCGGACCAGAATCAGCCAAAATTGTGAGTGTTGATGACCGACACGTAAACGCACCCCAGGTTTCGTAAATCGTGCAAATCACTGCGGGACCCCAAAACAGAGTAATAGTCCAAGAAACGGGCCAGAATCGGCCTAAACTGCGATTGTTGATGAACGACACGTAAGCGCACCTTCGGGTTCGACAACCATGGAAATCGCTTTGGGACCCCAAAACGGTGAGTAATTGTCCTTGAAACGGGCCAGAATCAGCGAAAATTGCGAGTATTGACGATGGACACGCAAACGCACCCCGCGGATCGTCAATCGTGGAAATTGCTCTGGGATCCCAAAACGATGAGTAGTAGTCCATGAAACAACCCACAATCAAACAAAACTAGGATTGCTGGTGAACGACACATAAACGCACTGCGGGGTACGTCAGTCGTGAAAATCTCACCGGGACCCCGAAACAACGAGTAATAGTCCATGAAACGGGCCAGAATCGGCCAAAACTGTGAGTGTTGATGACCGACAGTAAGCGCACCTTGGGGTCCAATAACTTTGGAAATCGCTTCGGGACCCCAAAACGATGAGTAATAGTCCACAAAACGGGTCAGAATTGTCTAAAACTGTGAGTATTGACGATGGACACGTAAACGCACCCCGAGGATCGTCGGCCATGGAAATCGCACTGGGACCCCAAAATGGGTTGCACGAAACGGACCAGAATCGGCCAAATTTGTGAATGTTGATGACCAATACGTAAGCAAACCTTGAGGTTCGACAACCATGGAAATCGCTTTGGGACCCCAAAACGGTGAGCAATAGTCCACGAAACGGACCAGAGTCGGGCAAAACTACGATTGTTGATGACCGGCACATAGGCGCACCTTGGGGTTCAACTACCATAGAAATCCCTTTGGGATCCCAAAACGGTGAGTAATAATCCCCGAAACAGGTCAGAATCGACAAAAACGCGAGTGTTGATGACCGACATGTAAAAGCACCCCGGGGTTCGTTAATCGTGGAAATCACTCCGGGACCCGAAAACTGTGAGTAATAGTCCACGAAACGGGCCAGAATCGGACAAAACTATGAGTGTTGATGGCCGACACGTAAACGCACCCCGGGGTTCGTTAATTGTGGAAATCACTCCGAGACCCCAGAGCAATGAGTAATTGTCCATGAAACGGGCCAGAATCGGCCAACACTATGAGTGTTGATGGCGGACACGTAAGCGCAGCATGGGGTTCAACAACTATGGAAATCGCTTCAGGACCACAAAACGGGAAGCAATAGTGCGTGGAACGGGTCAGAATTGCCCACAACTGTGAGTGTTGTTGACAGACACATAAATGCACCCCGGGGATCGTTAATCGTTGAAATAGCTCTGGCACCCCAAAACGATGAATAATAGTGCTCGAAATGGACCAGAATCGGCCAAATTTGTGAATGTTGATGACTGACACGGAAATGCACCCTAGGTTTCATCAATCGTGGAAATCACTCCGGGACCCCAAAACAGAGTAATAGTCCAAGAAACGGGCCAGAATTGGCCCAAACTGTGATTGTTGATGACCGACACGTAAGCGCACCTTCGGGTTCGACAAATATGGAAATCGCCTTGGGACCCCAAAACAGTGAGTAATAGTCCATGAAACCGGCTAGAATCGGCCAAAATCGCGAGTGTTGATGACGGACACGTAAACGCACCCCGGGGATCGTCAATCATGAAAATTGCTCTGGGATTCCAAAACGATGATCAGAAGTCCATGAAGGAACCCACAATCGAACAAAACTAAGATTGCTGGTGAATGACACATAAACGCACCCCGGGGTACGTCAATGGTGGAAATAGCTCAGGAGACCCCAAAACAATCAGCAATAGTCCATGAAACGGGCCAGAATCGGCCAAAATTGCGAGTGTTAACGACGGACACGTAAACGCAGCCCGGGTATNTGAATGTTGATGACTGACACGGAAATGCACCCTAGGTTTCATCAATCGTGGAAATCACTCCGGGACCCCAAAACAGAGTAATAGTCCAAGAAACGGGCCAGAATTGGCCCAAACTGTGATTGTTGATGACCGACACGTAAGCGCACCTTCGGGTTCGACAAATATGGAAATCGCCTTGGGACCCCAAAACAGTGAGTAATAGTCCATGAAACCGGCTAGAATCGGCCAAAATCGCGAGTGTTGATGACGGACACGTAAACGCACCTCGGGGATCGTCAATCATGAAAATTGCTCTGGGATTCCAAAACGATGATCAGAAGTCCATGAAGGAACCCACAATCGAACAAAACTAAGATTGCTGGTGAATGACACATAAACGCACCCCGGGCTACGTGAATGGTGGAAATAGCTCAGGAGACCCCAAAACAATCAGCAATAGTCCATGAAACGGGCCAGAATCGGCCAAAATTGCGAGTGTTAACGACGGACACGTAAACGCAGCCCGGGTATCGTCAATTGTGGAAATTGCTCTGGGATCCCAAAACGATGATTAGAAGTCCATGAAAGAACCCACAATTGAACAAAACTAGTATTGCTTGTGAACGACACATAAACCCGACGTACGTCAATCTTGGAAATTGCTCCGGGACCCCAAAACAATAAGTAATAGTCCATGAAATTGGACAGAATCGGGCAAAACTTCGAGTGTTGATGACCGGCATGTAAACGCACCCAGGGGTTTGTTAATCGTGGAAATCACTCCGGGACCCCAAAATAATGAGTAATAGTGCACGAAATTAGCCAGAATTGGCCAAATCTGTGACTGTTGATGATCGACATGTAAGCGCACCTTGGGGTTCAACAACTATGGAAATCGCTTCAGGATCCCAAAGCGGTGAGTAATAGTCCATGAAACGGGGCAGAATTGGCCAAAACTGTGAGTGTTGACGACGGACACGTAAATGCACCCCGAGGATCGTCAATAGTGGAAATCGGTAACGGACCAGAGCAATGAGTAATAGTCCACGAAACGGGCCAGAATCGGCCAAAACTATGAGTGTTGATGGCGGACACGTAAGCACAACTTGGGGTTCAACAACTATGGAAATCACTTCGGGACCACAAAACGGTAAGTAATAGTCCACGAAACGGGTCAGAATTGGCCAAAACTGTGAGTGTTGTTGACGGACACGTAAACGTACCCCAGGGATCGTCAATCGTGGAAATAGATGTGGCACCCCAAAACGATGAGTAACAGTGCTCAAAACGGACCAGAATCAGCCAAAATTGTGAGTGTTGATGACCGACACATAAACGCACCCCAGGTTTCGTCAATCATGCAAATCACTGCGGGACCCCAAAACAGAGTAATAGTCCAAGAAACGGGCCAGAATCGGCCTAAACTGCGATTCTTGATGAACAACACGTAAATTCACCTTCGGGTTCGACAACCATGGAAATCGCTTTGGGACCCCAAAACGGTGAGTAATAGTCCTTGAAACGGGCCAGAATCATCGAAAATTGCGTGTGTTGATGATGGACACGCAAACGTACCCCGCGGATCGTCAACCGTGGAAATTGCTCTGGGATCCCAAAACGATGAGTAGTAGTCCATGAAACAACCCACTATCGAAGAAAACTAGGATTGCTGGTAAACGACACATAAACGCACTGCGGGGTACGTCAGTAGTGGAAATCTCACCGGGACCCCGAAACAATGAGTAATAGTCCATGAAACGGGCCAGAATTGGCCAAAACTGCGAGTGCTGATGACCGACAGTAAGCGCACCTTGGGGTCCGATAACTTTGGAAATCGCTTCGGGACCCCAAAACGATGAGTAATAGTCCACAAAACGGGTCAGAATTGTCTAAAACTGTGAGTATTGACGATGGACACGTAAACGCACCCCGAGGATCATCGGCCATGGAAATCGCACTGGGACCCCAAAATGGGGTTGCACGAAACGGACCAGAATCGGCCAAATTTGTGAGTGTTGATGACCAACACGTAAGCAAACCTTGAGGTTCGACAACCATGGAAATCGCTTTGGGACCCCAAAACGGTGAGCAATAGTCCTTGAAACGGGCCAGAATCATCGCAAATTGCGTGTGTTGACGATGGACACGCAAACGCACCCCGCGGATCGTCAATCGTGGAAATTGCTCTGGGATCCCAAAACGATGAGTAGTAGTCCATGAAACAACCCACAATCGAAGAAAACTAGGATTGCTGGTAAACGACACATAAACGCACTGCGGGGTACGTCAGTAGTGGAAATCTCACCGGGACCCCGAAACAATGAGTAATAGTCCATGAAACGGGCCAGAATCGGCCAAAACTGCGAGTGTTGATGACCGACAGTAAGCGCACCTTGGGGTCCAATAACTCCGGAAATCGCTTCGGGACCCCAAAACGATGAGTAATAGTCCACAAAACGGGTCAGAATTGTCTAAAACAGTGAGTATTGACGATGGACACGTAAACGCACCCCGAGGATCGTCGGCCATGGAAATCGCACTGGGACCCCAAAATGGGGTTGCACGAAACGGACCAGAATCGACCAAATTTGTGAGTGTTGATGACCAACACGTAAGCAAACCTTGAGGTTCGACAACCATGGAAATCGCTTTTGGACCCCAAAACGGTGACCAATAGTCCTTGAAACGGGCCAGAATCATCGCAAATTGCGTGTGTTGACGATGGACACGCAAACGCACCCCGCGGATCGTCAATCGTGGAAATTGCTCTGGGATCCCAAAAGGATGAGTAGTAGTCCATGAAACAACCCACAATCAAACAAAACAAGGATTGCTGGTGAACGACACATAAACGCACTGCTGGGTACGTCAGTCGTGAAAATCTCACCGGGACCCCGAAACAATGAGTAATAGTCCATGAAACGGGCCAGAATCGGCCAAAACTGTGAGTATTGATGACCGACAGTAAGCGCACCTTGGGGTCCAATAACTTTGGAAATCGCTTCGGGACCCCAAAACGATGAGTAATAGTCCACAAAACGGGTCAGAATTGGCTAAAACTGTGAGTGTTGACGATGGACACGTAAACGCACCCCGAGGATCGTCAGTCATGGAAATCGCCCGGGGACCCCAAAATGGTGTGCATGAAACGGACCAGAATCGGCCAAATTTGTAAGTGCTGGGGACCAACACATAAGCACACCTTGAGGTTCGACAACCATGGAAATCGCTTTGGGACCCCAAAACGGTGAGCAATAGTCCAAGAAACGGACCAGAGTCGGCCAAAACTACGATTGTTGATGACCGGCACATAGGCGCACCTTGGGGTTCAACAACCGTAGAAATCCCTTTGGGATCCCAAAACGGTGAGTAAATAGTCCCCGAAACAGGTCAGAATCGACAAAAACCGTGAGTGTTGATGACCAACATATAAAAGCACCCCGGGATTCGTTAATCGTGGAAATCTCTCCGGGACCCCAAAATAGTGAGTAATAGTCCACGAAACGGTCCAAAATCGAACAAACCTAGGACAATCGATGAACGATACATAAACGCACCCCGGGGTTCGTCAATCATGGAAATCGCTCAGGGACCCCAAATTAGTGAGCAATAGTCAAAGGAACGGGCCTGAATCGGTCAAAACTGCGATTGTTGATGACCGACACGTAACCGCACCTCGGGGTTCAACAACCATGGAAATCACTTTGGGACCCCAAAACAATGAGTAATAGTCCATGAAACGGGTCAGAATCGACAAGAACCACGAGTGTTTATGACCGACATGTAAACGCACCCCGGGGTTCGTTAATCGTGGAAATCACTCTGGGAACCCAAAACAGTGAGTGATAGTCCATGAAATGGGCCAGAATTGGCCAAATCTGTGAGTGTTGATGACCGACACGTCAACGCACCTTGGGGTTCGTTAATCGTGGAAATCACTCCGGGACCCGAAAATAATGAGTAATAGTCCATGAAATGGGCCAGAATCGGCCAAATCTGTGATTGTTGATGACCGACACGTAAGCGCACCTTGGGGTTCAACAACTATGGAAATCGCTTCGGGATCCCAAAGCGGTGAGTAATAGTCCACGAAACGGGTCAGAATTGGCCAAAACTGTGAGTGTTGACGACGGTAACGTAAATGCACCCCGAGGATCGTCAATCGTGGAAATCGGTAATGGACCAGAGCAATGAGTAATAGTCCACGAAACGGGCCAGAATCGGCCAAAACTATGAGTGTTGATGGCGGACACGTAAGCACAACTTGGGGTTCAACAACTATGGAAATCGCTTCGGGACCACAAAACGGTAAGTAATAGTCCACGGAACGGGTCAGAATTGGCCAAAACTGTGAGTGTTGTTGACGGACACGTAAACGTACCCCGGGGATCGTCAATCGTGGAAATAGATGTGCACCCCAAAACGATGAGTAACAGTGCTCAAAACGGACCAGAATCAGCCAAAATTGTGAGTGTTGATGACCGACACGTAAACGCACCCCAGGTTTCGTCAATCATGCAAATCACTGCGGGACCCCAAAACAGAGTAATAGTCCAAGAAACGGGCCAGAATCGGCCTAAACTGCGATTCTTGATGAACGACACGTAAATTCACCTTCGGGTTCGACAACCATGGAAATCGCTTTGGGACCCCAAAACGGTGAGTAATAGTCCTTGAAACGGGCCAGAATCATCGAAAATTGCGTGTGTTGACGATGGACACGCAAACGTATCCCGCGGATCGCCAATCGTGGAAATTGCTCTGGGATCCCAAAACGATGAGTAGTAGTCCATGAAACAACCCACAATCGAAGAAAACTAGGATTGCTGGTAAACGACACATAAACGCACTTGGGGTACGTCAGTAGTGGAAATCTCACCGGGGAAACAATGAGTAATATCCATGAAACGGGCCAGAATCGGCCAAAACTGTGAGTGTTGATGACCGACAGTAAGCGCACCTTGGGGTCCAATAACTTTGGAAATCGCTTCGGGACCCCAAAACGATGAGTAATAGTCCACAAAACAGGTCAGAATTGTCTAAAACTGTGAGTATTGACGATGGACACATAAACGCACCCCGAGGATCGTCGGCCATGGAAATCGCACTGGGACCCCAAAATGGGGTTGCACGAAACGGACCAGAATCGGCCAAATTTGTGAGTGTTGATGACCAACACGTAAGCAAACCTTGAGGTTCGACAACCATGGAAATCGCTTTGGGACCCCAAAACGGTGAGCAATAGTCCACGAAACGGACCAGAGTCGGCCAAAACTACGATTGTTGATGACCGGCACATAGGCGCACCTTGGGGTTCAACAACCATAGAAATCCCTTTGGGATCCCAAAACGGTGAGTAATAGTCCCCGAAACAGGTCAGAATCGAAAAAACCGCGAGTGTTGATGACCGACATGTAAAAGCACCCCAGGGTTCGTTAATCGTGGAAATCACTCCGGGACCCCAAAATAGTGAGTAATAGTCCACGAAACGGTCCAAATCGAACAAACCTAGGACTATCGATGAACGATACATAAACGCACCCCGGGGTTCGTCAATCATGGAAATCGCTCAGGGACCCCGAATCAGTGAGCAATAATCCATGGAACGGGCCAGAATCGGTCAAAACTGTGATTCTTGATGACCGACACGTAACCGCACCTTGGGGTTCAACAACCATGGAAATCACTTTGGGACCCCAAAACAATGAGTAATAGTCCATGAAACGGGTCAGAATCGACAAGAACCGCGAGTGTTGATGACCGACACGTAAACGCACCCCGGGGTTCGTTAATCGTGGAAATCACTCTGGGACCCCAAAACAGTGAGTGATAGTCCATGAAATGGGCCAGAATTGACCAAATGTGTGAGTGTTGATGACCGACACGTCAACGCACCTTGGGGTTCGTTAATCGTGGAAATCACTCCGGGACCCGAAAATAATGAGTAATAGTCCATGAAATGGGCCAGAATCGGCCAAATCTGTGATTGTTGATGACCGACACGTAAGCGCACCTTGGGGTTCAACAACTATGGAAATCGCTTCGGGATCCCAAAGCGGTGAGTAATAGTCCACGAAACGGGTCAGAATTGGCCAAAACTGTGAGTGTTGACGACGGTAACGTAAATGCACCCCGAGGATCGTCAATCGTGGAAATCGGTAATGGACCAGAGCAATGAGTAATAGTCCACGAAACGGGCCAGAATCGGCCAAAACTATGAGTGTTGATGGCGGACACGTAAGCACAACTTGGGGTTCAACAACTATGGAAATCGCTTCGGGACCACAAAACGGTAAGTAATAGTCCACGGAACGGGTCAGAATTGGCCAAAACTGTGAGTGTTGTTGACGGACACGTAAACGTACCCCGGGGATCGTCAATCGTGGAAATAGATGTGCACCCCAAAACGATGAGTAACAGTGCTCAAAACGGACCAGAATCAGCCAAAATTGTGAGTGTTGATGACCGACACGTAAACGCACCCCAGGTTTCGTCAATCATGCAAATCACTGCGGGACCCCAAAACAGAGTAATAGTCCAAGAAACGGGCCAGAATCGGCCTAAACTGCGATTCTTGATGAACGACACGTAAATTCACCTTCGGGTTCGACAACCATGGAAATCGCTTTGGGACCCCAAAACGGTGAGTAATAGTCCTTGAAACGGGCCAGAATCATCGAAAATTGCGTGTGTTGACGATGGACACGCAAACGTATCCCGCGGATCGCCAATCGTGGAAATTGCTCTGGGATCCCAAAACGATGAGTAGTAGTCCATGAAACAACCCACAATCAAACAAAACAAGGATTGCTGGTGAACGACACATAAACGCACTGCTGGGTACGTCAGTCGTGAAAATCTCACCGGGACCCCGAAACAATGAGTAATAGTCCATGAAACGGGCCAGAATCGGCCAAAACTGTGAGTATTGATGACCGACAGTAAGCGCACCTTGGGGTCCAATAACTTTGGAAATCGCTTCGGGACCCCAAAACGATGAGTAATAGTCCACAAAACGGGTCAAAATTGGCTAAAACTGTGAGTGTTGATGATGGACACGTAAACGCACCCCGAGGATCGTCAGTCATGGAAATTGCCCTGGGACCCCAAAATGGTGTGCACGAAACGGACCAGAATCGGCAAAATTTGTGATTGCTGGTGACCAACACATAAGCACACCTTGAGGTTCCACAACCATGGAAATCGCTTTGGGACCCCAAAACGGTGAGCAATAGTCCATGAAACGGGCCAGAATTGGCCAAATCTGTGAGTGTTGATGACCGACATGTAAACGCACCCCGGGGTTCGTTAATCGTGGAAATCACTCCGAGATGTGTCGTTCACTGGCAATCCTAGTTTATGTGACGTACCCCGCAGTGATTTCAACAACCATGGAAATCGCTTTGGGACCCCAAAACGATGAGCAATAGTCCACGAAACGGACCAGAGTCGGCCAAAACTACGATTGTTGATGACCGGCACATAGGCGCACCTTGGGGTTCAACTACCATAGAAATCCCTTTGGGATCCCAAAACGGTGAGTAATAGTCCCCGAAACAGGTCAGAATCGACAAAAACGCGAGTGTTGATGACCGACATGTAAACGCACCCCGGGGTTCGTTAATCGTGGAAATCGCTCCGGGACCCCAAAATAGTGAGGAATAGTCCACGAAACGGTGCAGAATCGAACAAACCTAGGACTATTGATGAACGATACATAAACGCACCCCGGGGTTCGTCAATCGTGGAAATCGCTTCGAGACCCCAAAACGGTGAGTAATAGTCCACGAAACGGGTCAGAATTGGCCAAAACTGTGAGTGTTGACGACGGACACGTAAATGCACCCCGAGGATCGTCAATAGTGGAAATCGGTAACGGACCAGAGCAATGAGTAATAGTCCACGAAACGGGCCAGAATCGGCCTAATCTGAGATTGTTGATGAACGACAAGTAAGCGCACCTTGGGGTTCAACAACTATGGAAATCGCTTCAGGACCACAAAACGGGAAGCAATAGTGCGTGGAACGGGTCAGAATTGCCCACAACTGTGAGTGTTGTTGACAGACACATAAATGCACCCCGGGGATCGTTAATCGTTGAAATAGCTCTGGCACCCCAAAACGATGAATAATAGTGCTCGAAACGGACCAGAATCGGCCAAATTTGTGAGTGTTGATGACCAACACGTAAACGCACCCCGGGGTTCGTCAATCGTGGAAATCGCTTCGAGACCCCAAAACGGTGAGTAATAGTCCACGAAACGGGTCAGAATTGGCCAAAACTGTGAGTGTTGACGACGGACACGTAAATGCACCCCGAGGATCGTCAATAGTGGAAATCGGTAACGGACCAGAGCAATGAGTAATAGTCCACGAAACGGGCCAGAATCGGCCTAATCTGAGATTGTTGATGAACGACAAGTAAGCGCACCTTGGGGTTCAACAACTATGGAAATCGCTTCAGGACCACAAAACGGGAAGCAATAGTGCGTGGAACGGGTCAGAATTGCCCACAACTGTGAGTGTTGTTGACAGACACATAAATGCACCCCGGGGATCGTTAATCGTTGAAATAGCTCTGGCACCCCAAAACGATGAATAATAGTGCTCGAAACGGACCAGAATCGGCCAAATTTGTGAGTGTTGATGACCAACACGTAAACGCACCCCGGGGTTCGTCAATCGTGGAAATCGCTTCGAGACCCCAAAACGGTGAGTAATAGTCCACGAAACGGGTCAGAATTGGCCAAAACTGTGAGTGTTGACGACGGACACGTAAATGCACCCCGAGGATCGTCAATAGTGGAAATCGGTAACGGACCAGAGCAATGAGTAATAGTCCACGAAACGGGCCAGAATCGGCCTAATCTGAGATTGTTGATGAACGACAAGTAAGCGCACCTTGGGGTTCAACAACTATGGAAATCGCTTCAGGACCACAAAACGGGAAGCAATAGTGCGTGGAACGGGTCAGAATTGCCCACAACTGTGAGTGTTGTTGACAGACACATAAATGCACCCCGGGGATCGTTAATCGTTGAAATAGCTCTGGCACCCCAAAACGATGAATAATAGTGCTCGAAACGGACCAGAATCGGCCAAATTTGTGAGTGTTGATGACCAACACGTAAACGCACCCCGGGGTTCGTCAATCGTGGAAATCGCTTCGAGACCCCAAAACGGTGAGTAATAGTCCACGAAACGGGTCAGAATTGGCCAAAACTGTGAGTGTTGACGACGGACACGTAAATGCACCCCGAGGATCGTCAATAGTGGAAATCGGTAACGGACCAGAGCAATGAGTAATAGTCCACGAAACGGGCCAGAATCGGCCTAATCTGAGATTGTTGATGAACGACAAGTAAGCGCACCTTGGGGTTCAACAACTATGGAAATCGCTTCAGGACCACAAAACGGGAAGCAATAGTGCGTGGAACGGGTCAGAATTGCCCACAACTGTGAGTGTTGTTGACAGACACATAAATGCACCCCGGGGATCGTTAATCGTTGAAATAGCTCTGGCACCCCAAAACGATGAATAATAGTGCTCGAAACGGACCAGAATCGGCCAAATTTGTGAGTGTTGATGACCAACACGTAAACGCACCCCGGGGTTCGTCAATCGTGGAAATCGCTTCGAGACCCCAAAACGGTGAGTAATAGTCCACGAAACGGGTCAGAATTGGCCAAAACTGTGAGTGTTGACGACGGACACGTAAATGCACCCCGAGGATCGTCAATAGTGGAAATCGGTAACGGACCAGAGCAATGAGTAATAGTCCACGAAACGGGCCAGAATCGGCCTAATCTGAGATTGTTGATGAACGACAAGTAAGCGCACCTTGGGGTTCAACAACTATGGAAATCGCTTCAGGACCACAAAACGGGAAGCAATAGTGCGTGGAACGGGTCAGAATTGCCCACAACTGTGAGTGTTGTTGACAGACACATAAATGCACCCCGGGGATCGTTAATCGTTGAAATAGCTCTGGCACCCCAAAACGATGAATAATAGTGCTCGAAACGGACCAGAATCGGCCAAATTTGTGAGTGTTGATGACCAACACGTAAACGCACCCCGGGGTTCGTCAATCGTGGAAATCGCTTCGAGACCCCAAAACGGTGAGTAATAGTCCACGAAACGGTCCAAAATCGAACAAACCTAGGACTATCGATGAACGATACATAAACGCACCCCGGGGTTCGTCAATCATGGAAATCGCTCAGGGACCCCAAATCAGTGATCAATAGTCCATGGAACGGGCCAGAATCAGTCAAAACTGCGATTGTTGATGACCGACACGTAACCGCACCTTGGGGTATCACCTTGGGACCACAAAACAATGAGTAATAGTCCATGAAACGGGTCAAAATCGACAAGAACCGCGGGTGTTGATGACCGACACGTAAATGCACCCCGGGGTTCGTTAATCGTGGAAATCACTCTGGGACCCCAAAACAGTGAGTGATAGTCCACGAAACAGGCCAGAATCGGCCGAATCTGTGAGTGTTGATGACCGACACGTCAACGCACCTCGAGGTTCGTTAATCGTGCAAATCACTCCGGGACCCGAAAATAATGAGTAATAGTCCACGAAATGGCCAGAATCGACCAAATCTGTGATTGTTGATGACCGACACGTAAGCGCACCTTGGGGTTCAACAACTATGGAAATCGCTTCGGGATCCCAAAGCGGTGAGTAATAGTCCACGAAACGGGTCAGAATTGGCCAAAACTGTGAGTGTTGAAGACGGACACGTAAATGCACCCCGAGGATCGTCAATCGTGGAAATCGCTCTCGGACCCCAGAGCAATGAGTAATAGTACACAAAATGGGCTAGAATCGGCCAAAACTGTCAGTGTTGATGACCGACACGTATGCGCAACTTGGGGTTCAACAACTATGGAAATCCCTTCGGGACCCCAAAACGGTAAGTAATAGTCCACGAAACGGGTCAGAATTGGCCCAAACTGTGAGTGTTGTTCACAGATACATAAACGCACCCCGGGGATCGTCAATCGCGGAAATAGCTCTGGCACCCCAAAACGATGAGTAACAATGCTCAAACCGGACCAGAATCAGCCAAAATTGTGAGTGTTGATGACCGACACGTAAACGCACCCCAGGTTTCGTAAATCATGCAAATCACTGCGGGACCCCAAAACAGAGTAATAGTCCAAGAAACGGGCCAGAATCGGCCTAAACTGCGATTGTTGATGAACGACACGTAAGCGCACCTTCGGGTTCGACAACCATGGAAATCGCTTTGGGACCCCAAAACGGTGAGTAATAGTCCTTGAAACGGGCCAGAATCAGCGAAAATTGCGAGTATTGACGATGGACACGCAAACGCACCCCGCGGATCGTCAATCGTGGAAATTGCTCTGGGATCCCAAAACGATGAGTAGTAGTCCATGAAACAACCCACAATCAAACAAAACTAGGATTGCTGGTGAACGACACATAAACGCACTGCAGGGTACGTCAGTCATGAAAATCTCACCGGGACCTCGAAACAATGAGTAATAGTCCATGAAACGGGCCAGAATCGGCCAAAACTGCGAGTGTTGATGACCGACAGTAAGCGCACCTTGGGGTCCAATAACTTTGGAAATCGCTTCGGGACCCCAAAACGATGAGTAATAGTCCACAAAACGGGTCAAAATTGTCTAAAACTGTGAGTATTGACGATGGACACGTAAACGCACCCCGAGGATCGTCGGCCATGGAAATCGCACTGGGACCCCAAAATGGGGTTGCACGAAACGGACCAGAATCGGCCAAATTTGTGAGTGTTGATGACCAACACGTAAGCAAACCTTGAGGTTCGACAACCATGGAAATCGATTTGGGACCCCAAAACGGTGAGCAATAGTCCACGAAACGGACCAGAGTCGGCCAAAACTACGATTGTTGATGACCGACACATAGGCGCACCTTGGGGTTCAACTACCATAGAAATCCCTTTGGGATCCCAAAACGGTGAGTAATAATCCCCGAAACAGGTCAGAATCGACAAAAACGAGAGTGTTGATGACCGACATGTAAAAGCACCCCGGGGTTCGTTAATCGTGGAAATCACTCCGGGACCCGAAAACTGTGAGTAATAGTCCACGAAACGGGCCAGAATCGGACAAAACTGTGAGTGTTGATGGCCGACACGTAAACGCACCCCGGGGTTCGTTAATTGTGGAAATCACTCCGAGACCCCAGAGCAATGAGTAATTGTCCATGAAACGGGCCAGAATCGGCCAACACTATGAGTGTTGATGGCGGACACGTAAGCGCAGCATGGGGTTCAACAACTATGGAAATCGCTTCAGGACCACAAAACGGGAAGCAATAGTGCGTGGAACGGGTCAGAATTGCCCAAAACTGTGAGTGTTGTTGACAGACACATAAATGCACCCCGGGGATCGTTAATCGTTGAAATAGCTCTGGCACCCCAAAACGATGAATAAT
>LR880967.1:54034-72073 GCA_904067115.1 Aegilops sharonensis
GCTGCTGCTTTAATGCCACTGGAAGTGAAGTCCACTTTGCTGAGAGTGTGAAGCACTCCACTCCACTCCTACTACTTGCTACTGATCAGCTCAGCTCCTTCCTTTCTTGATTAGTTGGTGAGTCTGCTGCTCTACTTAACTTGAGCAGACACACACACACACCTGATTCTAAGTACAGCACACACCACCACTCTCCCTTTTATTTTTTGCAGTCCCATCCACGGCAGATCGTCGATCATACTCATAATTTGAGATCAGAATTTTCCTGTAAGAACTAATTGGGTAAATGAAATTATGTCAAGCTCGCAAAACCTGACAAAAATAACCAAAACAGCCAAGAAGCATCTTCTTATTCTGCCGTATGAATATTATACCAAATGGAAGCACAACTCATTGTCCGTAGTTGTTGACACTTGACAGGCTATAGACCGAAGAGTGTGGTCCTAATGTAATGAAGGACTAATGATCATCGATCAACTCCTCCTGCACAGTGTACTGCCAGTAGGGTAGGTAAAGTTTATGTCCATTAAGAAACTATGATCCCACCTAGCTCCATGTGCCATTCTCTCAAGCATGACTAGTTGTGTATGCACTTAATCCCCAAGATACGCGCTTAACTGGTTGATGTTGAACATAAAGCAGGATTTACTTAATTTGAGGCTTAACTAGGCATGTTCAAGTCAGACTTAACTCGCGCCTACTTCTGACACGTCTTCTGTTTAATTTTGGAGGTTAGTTTCATTGCTATTTCCTTAGATTAGTGAGCTTGAAGGGTCATCATATATATGTATATCCCGGCGTGTGCACAACTGTTCGCATCTCCGGACCTTATGTATTTATTTATGTCGTCAGCAGCTAGCCATGTTACAATCTTGAATATTTGTTGAGTCATTCATGTAAATAATGCAAAATAGCAATAAGAATTCGTGTAAATACATGTATTTGACATCACAACTTCGCACTTCTTGCTTCGCTGCTGCCTTTACTAGTTTGCATAAGACCTTCTCTTCTATCAATGCATCGAGACACAGATGATTTTTAATTTGTTTCCTTGGAGAAAAGAAGAAATGATGGATGGGTTGCTAGATTAACCTCATGATGTGCCTAGCTGCTAGTTGGTTTATGAAAAGGAAGGGCCACTTGAAACCTCGAAGCTCACTCACACACATACACGCCAAACTGATGTGTGCTCACATGTTTCCACGGCTCTCAGAGCAGTTGTAGCATGGCATCGGCTACTGACTATTGAGCGGTGCGGTGTGGTGTGGTTGAGAAGGTGAAGTGATGTTGACCAAACCCATGCATTATTATCAATCAATCAATCAAACTGGCATACTCGCGTATGAAGTTTCACGAAGAAATAACATCCGTGATCGGAGCTCTATGCAAAAACACTG
The DNA here is from genome assembly GCA_904067115.1 of Aegilops sharonensis. Taxonomy (NCBI): domain Eukaryota; kingdom Viridiplantae; phylum Streptophyta; class Magnoliopsida; order Poales; family Poaceae; genus Aegilops; species Aegilops sharonensis. Next base: position 55,432 of record LR880967.1, read on the forward strand.
TTTGAATGAGCAGCAAGATTGGGTTGTATTTTCTTCGCTAAGAAATAACCCGAATGCCATTAATTCGTTCTTGAAACTTCACATGTGAGTAGAATGGTCAACAAGTTTGATACCCCCAAAATTTCAGTATTTTCTGATTTTCTAGTTTTTTTCTTCAATTTTACTATTCACATGGATGCGTGTGGAATCATCTTCGCCTTTGAATTTTCTGAAAAAGGTTTTTAGTCGCAAATTAAGCTTCCACCTTCAGAAGTTGCAGATAGTGAACACTGCCAGACATTAAAAACAAATGTGTGAATTTGAGATCATTGTTGTTCACGCCGACATGTAAGCAAGGGTTTTGACTATAGCAATAATATATATTTTTTCTGAGATGGCAATTTGCTACACAGATCGTGGCCGCCGGCATCTTCCAGTCCTTGAATCCATCTGGCCAAACATGTGTTGTTCCACAGGTCTTGTGCAGCTTTTTTTTCAGGACGACGATTTGCTACACAAATCGTAGCCGCTGACATCTTCTGGTCCACATCAACGACTTTCCGACCGCTTCTTATACAAGCTCTCGTGTTTCAACAAGTTTGCTCGGTTGAGGCATAGGCCAAGATACAACAATGAGATTTGCTCAAGGCGGCGACGTTGTTGAATGTAGAATAAGGAAGATTACCCCAAGGATGTCAATATTTTTTTAATTTCTATAAGAGTGTTTATGTAAGGATTTGTGCAACTTAACATACAGCCTCCAGCCTTTCCGGGAAAGAAGTTTGAAAATACAGTATGCACATGAGTATCCATTTTCACAAAATCCACTAGAGAGAAAAAAGAATAATACCATCCATTTGGCACAAATAGGTAAGTTAACTGATTATGTCAGGAAGATTATACATCAGGGCATCTCCAACGTCGGCCCTCGAACCATCCGCAACCGTCAGAACCGCGCGATCCAAACGTGTTTTGCCATCCAACATGGTCCTGCATCGATCTGAACACTATTTTCCCTGCAAACTAGAGACAAAGTGGAAGGGGGGGCTTACGGGCGTCCGAACCGCTGCTGCATCTGGTTCTGGCCATTGTGGCCCACCCAAAAAACCCACCCGCGCCTGCGTGCGTTCCCTCCCGACGGCAGTCGTCTGCATTTTGCCGGCCAGGGCATCCGGCAGTCCGATGAGCGGCCAGACATGGGAAAGACATGCCGTGGGAGTGGTGATCCGCTGCGGCCGGCCGTAGACTAGTTTTATCGCAACGCGGTATAGTTTAGTTAAAATATATCCGAAATGTAAATATTTTCGTCCAATCTATATGAAAATCATCCGGTTTTCATGTAATTTGTCTGGTTTATTTAAAAAGTGTTCGAAATGTATGGAGACACTGTTGGATGACCGACTCTCGAATCCGTGTCCGTGGACAAGTTCCTCGATCCATGAACGCATGTTATGTCCGTTTTACGAGTCGGTGTTGGAGGTGGCCTTAGGCTGGTCATAGTGGAGAGTAACTTAGACTCATTATGTTACTATCTTCATAGTGGGTAGTGTCATAGGTGTGGTAACATAGTTGCCTTCATTTATTACTTTGTAGACTCATTATGCATTGGAAAGCGCTGTGTGATGGTAACATATTATGTTACTCTATTTGACTCTCTCCTCATTAACTACTTGGCACATCACAATTTTTGCTTATGTGGCATCTATGTTACTACCTATGTTACTCCCACTATAACCAGCCTTACGTTAGTAGGCCGGTACGTTACAGGTGTGCGTGTGTGTGCTGGTTGCTGCTGTGGGACCGACCTGTCAGCATCGGTCAGGCTGCCAGGTAGTTACCATGTTGCCTTCTTTTTTATTGACGGGAACCATGTTGCATCCTTAATGGGTTCGTGGCCTACCACCACCTTGGATGGCCCCCACCGCACGCACGACCTCACCACACCCACACCATACTCCCCTCCTAACCTGCTAACCTCACTCCTGATCTCCCAACTAATCACCCTGTCCTCTAAAAAAAACTAATCACCCTGTTAATTAGTAGCTGTCCAACGATCTTCCTTCATTCGCACACATCCATTCGAGACCTTAACACACACTAAATTTAGCCTGCCATCAAGTCTATGATCTGAGACTGATCCACTCTCAACGTACGCATTAGCTCCGATAATCGGTGATCATGTGCATCGATTGATGTAGAGGCAACGGCGGATACAGGTCGGGTGGCAATAGAGTTCCATTAGCAGAATGTAAATGCCACCGGTCGAGCTGCCTCACAAACAGGGCTAAGTATCGCAGGTTCATTCACACATGTCGCCAGCTCGACTGACAGGTCCTCCGTGGCAGCCAAGCGGCGCGCTGTGATTGACCAGTGACTTTTTTGACCTATCGTGTCAAGTTCCTATATCAGGGTGTTACATTTTAAAAGTTTGTGGACCAAAGCACAACATGCGACTTTGTGGACCGTAGAGCGGATTACCTCGTTTTTATTCATATTGCCTGCACCATGCATGTGAAATGCCTTTTGTTTTTCTGCCCAACGAACCATCATGTCCACATCCACATCCGATCGATAACAAAAAAGGATCCAACCAAACAGACCCAAAGAAAGGAACAAACAAAAAGGGCATGGCAGATCAATGCAGCTACTAGTTAATTAAGTACTCCCTCCGTCCCAAAATTCTTGTTTTAGATTTGTCTAGATACAAATGTATCAAGCCACGTTTTAGTATTAGATACATCTGTATCTAGACAAATCTAAGACGAGAATTTTAGGACGGGGGGAGTATTAACTGCGCATACGTACGTATATCTCCTCCTCCTTCTATGTATGTACCGTACTTGTTATGCTGCTTCGACGATCTCGAATCTTACGATTAAAATAGTTGACGTTTTTAAGCAGAAGAAATTTTTTTTTCATTGGTGGCGCTCTTTCAGGAGATGCGTTATTGTCATTCTGATTAACCATTTGCAATATCATCGGACACTTCAGCTTGTTGTTTTTTAACGGGCAAGTGTCCTCTGTGATTTGCTCTATGGACGTTTATCTAGACTAGAGCCGTAAAGATGCACCACAGAATACATACTTCCTTCGTCCAGAAATACTTGTCGGAGAAATAAAGTATCTAGACGTATTTTAGTTATATATACATCCGTTTTTATTTATTTCTGTAACAAGTAATTTCGAACGGAGGGAGTACTAAATAATGAATCCGTGCTTTAACTGAGATAATCCTAGAACCTCCTTGTGATCTAAAAAAGAAGCATCGTATAGTACACCATCCAATGTCATAGGATGTATATTAAGTGGAGCTGAAGGGGGTATAAACTTAAGCCCAAGTCCAACCATACTAACCTTTTGGTACAACAGAAGCATCATCTATGCTATTTAATGCTATAGCCCAAGTACCACACTAGAATCTCACAAATATATCCACAAAACATTTTCCCTGATAAAAAAGCAACATGACTACCATCTCACAAAGACACAAACTACTCTTGTGGGGGCTGCAGTGCTGGTGTCATGGTCATGGATGCTTGGATGGGGCAGTTAGTCCTGGGGCCCACTGGACCTCTAACAACCAGTGAGAGTGTGGCTGCTGCTGCTTTAATGCCACTGGAAGTGAAGTCCACTTTGCTGGGAGTGTGAAGCACTCCACTCCACTCCTCTCCTACTACTTCTTGCTACTTGCTTCTAACTACAGATGATCAGCTCCCTCTCACTCATCTTCTCCTTTCCTGATGAGTAGTTGGTGACTCTGTTGCTCTACTTAACTTGAGCAGACACACACCTGATTCTAAGTACAACACACACCACCACACTTAGTCTTTTTGTGTTTTTTTTGGCAGCCTAATCACAGACCGTCGACCATACTCACAATATGAGATAAGAATTCTCCTGTAAAAACTAACTAATTAAATGAAATTATGTTGAGTTCTATAAATATGTGACTATGTCATTGGCAGGTCAGCACATATCTTGTGAATAATATTGACAATGAGCCAAGTTCGCAAAACCTGAAAAAAAAAACTAAAACAGCCAAGAAGCATCTTCTTGTTTTTCAATATGAATATACGAAATAGAAACAAACCCAATGTTCATAGTTGTTGACACTTGGCAAGATAGAGACTCAAGACTAGTTCTAATGTAATGAAGGAGTAATGATCGTTACTCAACTCCTCCTGCAGAGTGTAATGCCCAGTAGGGTAGGTAAAGTTTATATGCATTAAGAAATTAAGAAGCCCCAACCTCCATGTGCCATTCTCTCAAGCACCTCACAATTAATCCCCAAGAGATGCGCTTGACTGATTGATGATGAACATGAACCAAGGCTTTACTTAATTTGGGGCTTAACTAGGCATGTTCAGGTCTGACTTAACATCCCCACTTTGACGCTTCTTCTGTTTAATTTTGGAGATTAGTTTCATTGGTATGTTCTTAGATTAGTGGGCTTGAAGGGTCACTTATAATTCGTCTCTGTGAACTATAACTGGAGTGTGCACACCTGTTCACAGTAGTGGGTCTCCTGCACACAAAAAGAATATTTCAAAGTGTGAAAAAGTCCCAAACAAAAATTTCGCACATACACATCTCGACATTATATGTGTGCACGTCAAGTTTCGGAGAAAACCAGCATTTTTTGTGGCTTGTGTTTAAACGACAAAAGGATGTCTTGTGAATAGCAATTTTTTAACACCGGATTTTGTCTTTTTTACACGCGACATATAAGTTGTTAGTTTTTCGCGAAACAACTTTGAACATGTACAATCTTGAGATGTACGCGCCAAGTTTTTGTTTAGAATTTTTTGACATTTCAAAATATTTTTAAAACACATTTTAAAAACCAGGAGCGTGTGCCCCCATGTGCTGAAAAGCCACCCTCGGCGCCGGAAATCCGTTGGTGCTCCCGGGAGCACCAATGGATTTCCGGTGCCAATCAATGGGCAGCTCCGTCTAAAAAAGGGTCATGTCGCGCACTATCGAGTTAGCCTTCGATACAAAATCTCGTCAGTTGTTAATTTGGGTGTGTAAATGTTCAAATATTCAAATTATAGTCTTTAATATTTTTGCTTGGTTATTCATGTTGCCGTTCTTCTTTTGTTTCATTTCAAATTGTAACAAGGTCGGATGAATTATGGCCCTTTCTCGTGCACCCTGTGGCACGAGGTGCTTTCATGGAACGGGTCGACATCCCAGCTCTCCATCAACAAGGACTTCGTGGACTGGTGGCAACTGGCCATCCAATCCGCCCCCAATACTGCAAGGAAGGGCACTTCTTCGCCCACGACACGGTGAGGGCGGATGCCCCGCCCTGGACGTACATGGGCGAAGGTGCTGGTGGTGGGCCTTGCGGCATCACTTCGTTGCGGTGTGGTGCTAATTTGGTTTTTTCCTGGCATTTTCTGGTTTGTAAAACTTTTCCTTCTATCGATGCATCGAGAGACATATGCTTTCTTGCGGGTTTTTTTTAGCGAAGGGATAATGATGGATGGGTTGCTAGATTAACCCCACGATGTGCCTCGCTGCTAGCATTAAAGTATCTCATGGGGACTAGCTAGTTGGTTTATGAAAAGGAACGGCTACTTGAGATCTCAGAATCTCGAGTAAATTGCGCGAAACCACCACTTTGAAGGCTAGTTTTGCAGAAAACACTATGCTACATTTTTGTTGCAGAAGACACTATATCTAACGTAATCTTTTTTGCAAAACCCACTGATCGGCGAATTTGGCTCTGTTGAACGCGTTTATGACAGGTGGGTCCCTATTTTTGCTTACGTGTCATAACTTTTCATGCCAAATGGGTTTTTATCTATATTTACAAACTAGTCCCGACAATTTTATAGACACCCCTTAATCAGAAATCGAAAACGCAATTAGCCCCCCGTGTGCACAAAACCGGTAGCACAGCACCCATGGCTCACACGAGCAGAATAGGACTCCCATGGTTCTCCTCGCCGGCGAGAGGGCGCGCCATCGTGGTATGGGAGGAAGGCGCCCGCGGTGCAGCAACCTGTGGAGGGTTAGTGCATCGGCTGGAGCGCAACCACCTCGAGCTCCTCGGCCGGCCAACTGCAGCTCGTTGGGGATGGCCTGCGGAGGGAGCGACGGCGGCCTGCGGAGGAGCAACCACAACGGCGGCCTGCGGAGGGAGCAAAGGGAGCGGCGGAGACCTGCAGATTCGCTGCTGGGCGATGATGGCGGCGGCCTGCGGAGGGAGTAGCGGCGACGGCTACATGCGGACGAAACAGCGACAGCGGCGGCCTGCGGACGGAGCAGAGGAAGCGGCGGAGGCCTGCAGAATCGGTGTCGCGCGACGATGGCGGCGGCCTGCGGAGGGAGTAGCGGTGGTGGCGGCCTGTGGAGGAAGCAGCGGCGACGGCGGCCTGCGGAGGGAGCAGCGGCGGCGAGCTAGTGGGACTGTGGGAGCCAAGCCGAGCTGCGGAGAGTGAATTGGGAAAAGGAGAGAATCTGGTTTTTTTAGGGAAGGGGAGGGATCTGGTTGGCATGGGGAGAAAGTTGAGGGCTTTTTTGCTTCAAACACAAACAGTTATGCCACGTAAGCAAAAAAAGGGACTGACATGTCATAAACGTGTTTAACAGAGCCAAATCTGCCGACCAACAATTTTTGCAAAACAATTATGTTAGATATAGTGTCTTCTGCAACAAAAATGTACTATAATATTTTCTGCAAACCTAGCCTTTAAAATGATGGTTTCATGCAATTTACTCCAGAATCTCACTCACATGTTTCATCAGCACTCAGTGCAGCTGTAGTAGCATGGCATGTAGGTTACCGACTACTTAGCGGTGCGGCGTGGTGAGGTGAGGTGTGGTTGGGAGGGTGAAGTGATGTTGACCGAACCCATGCATTATTATTAGGAATTTTTTCTATGTGGTCTGCCAGTTGTGCTACTAAGCTAATTTGTCACTCAACCGGGTAAATCGCTGACCACCCGTGCGGAACGAGATCCTCTAACATCACGAATGGATGTCAGGGAAGCTACAGTACCCTAACATCTCTTCTTCACATCCATATGATTAAGCCTAAAATGACTTGAATTAATTTGCAAATTACAACTCTACTGTATACATTTACAAAAATTATATACAAACAAAATTATGGTGCAATAAAATTAATTTCAGATTTTATTTTCTATGAACAGTAATTGTGCACAGTATTTTTGCTACAGTGCCCGTGACATCCCTTCTTCATTTTGCATTGTGATTGCACTGTAGCTTCGTGACATCCCTTCATAATGTTAGAGGATCCGTTCCCCACCCGTGCCGGGTGGTTAAATGTAGTTGATCCTGGTAAGAGAAAAGGTCGCTAGCTGCAAATTAAGTTTCCACGTTAGCTAATTTATTATTTGCAGATAGTGAACACTGACAGGCATCAACAACAAATGTGTGAATTTGAGATCATTATTGTTCACGCCAAAATGTAAGCAAGGGTCCAGACGATAGCAATCGTATTTTCTTCTTTGTTGACCTAGATGCAGGTAATGATGAGCGGTTCTCGTGAGGCCGCACTCAAAAAAAAATGGAAAATGTTGGTTCTTGGCTTGGCTATATTACTCTTCTACGAAACTTAGCATAAATTACAGTTTTAAATTTCTGAAGTTACAAAAGGAAACATAGACGCATATAATTGATAGAAGCCTTCTATAGAAAAATATAACCATTTTTCACCTGTGCAAAGATCGCAAATTGAATCTTTGTACAATATGCTCCACAACTTGTACCTTGACATTTTGTACTGTAAATCATTTTCTGATCTCCCTATAGTCCGCAAATGATATTTTTTTTCTACCGAAATTTTATATGCCAGGACTATAATGCAGTCAAAAAATTGAGAACTTGGGGATGCATTAGTTGAGTTCGGAAAGACATATGGACCCAAGGCTTTGGTTCGGTGGTGGTACAGTTATGAATAAATTTAGGATTTGTCTCTAATCGGGGGTGTTGATATGATGGCGTTGCCGTCGGCATGAAATAAGGTCTCCCAATCTCGCTCTGTTTTTGGCACTGCTTCTTTGTATCATTGGAAGACATGTGGAAGATTGTGTGTCCCAGATATGATTCTCCATGTCTGGTTTTTTATTATGTAGGTTTGTCGGATGTGTGTCTTGGATCTCTGAATCGAGTTCCGACCATCATAGGTTTGCCACTATCGGCCTCGTCAAGGAATGTGTGAGATTTTTGTTCCTTGACTCCATTTGGCTGAAATTGGGGTGTTTCAACATGTCCTATGCAGCGTTTCTATCCCAGGGTGGCGATTTGCTATGCAGACCGTGGCCGCCAGCGTCTTCTAGTTCACATCGACTTCTATGTACCCGCTTCTTATACAAATTGTGGTATTTCAGCAAGCTCATGTGTTTGAATAAGTTTGCTTGGTTGATACGAGGCCTGGGTGCGACAACGAGCTTTGCTCACCAAACGTTGCCGGTGAATGCAAGAGCAAGAAGACTAGAAGTCTTCGGGGTGCGGAAGCCCTTTTGTTAGTGTGTCTTTGTAGGGGTTTGTGCAACTTGATATATGTCCTTTGGCCTTTCCGTAAAAGAAAAGGTTCAAAGAAACATGTATGTACCAATTTTTTTTTTGCAGGGTAGACATGTAAGCACATGAGTACCATTTTCCCAAAATCCGGTAGAGGAAAAAGAATAATACCATCCATTTGACAAAGATAGGTAGACTAGTACTGACCGAGCAGATTATTATTATTATTATTATTATTATTATTATTATTATCATTATTATTATGTGGGAAGATTATATATAATGTTGATAGGCCGGCCGGACAGCCAGCCGGAGGTGAACACGCACGTCCCGGCGGAGAGGGAGAGAGTGGAGTGGAGGGCCAGTACGTTACATGTGTGCTGGCTGCGGGTGTGGGGCCGGCCTGTCAGCCTGCCAGGTAGTTAAACATGTTGCCTCCCTCCTCAACTAGTGAGTGACCCCACAGCACGCACGGACGGCCTCACCTCGCACCACACTCCCCTCCTCCCTAAGCTGTCACTAATCACACTCCTAATCCCCCAACTAATCTAATCACTGTTAAGTGGTAGCTGTCCAACAATCTTCCTTCAACAGCACACGTCCATCATTCCTAGTACTAGCACTTCATACTTAACACACACAAAATTCAGCCGGCCATCAAGCCCATGACCCCATAGAGCAACACACCGCGAGTCCGCATCAGCCGCGACAATCAATTGGCGATCTCGTGTGCACCGATCGATGCAGAGGCAGGCGGACCAAGTGACAGACAGAGTTCCGGCATCATCGAAATTTGAATGGTGTTAGATTTGAGTTTTGCAACGAATTCTCCTCCTCGGGATCGGAAGATCATTTTGAATGAGATGTTGGAGCATATTTGAAGGTGAGCTGGGTTGGGTTGGAGGTGGAAGAAAGGAAGCAGGGGAGAGGATGGTGGATGGTGTGGGGAGTGAGTCCTGCCTTTATTGGTGGTAGAGCAACAGCCAGCCAGCCAGCCAGACCACCAATACCCAAGCTGACCACACATACATACATCCACACATACACATGTACACACATGCAAATATTCTCTTCCCTTGCACAAAGATAGACTGTTTTCATGGTGCTTTAACTGAGATAATAAATAATAAATCCAATGTCATATGATAACAAATAATAAATCATTGCTTTAACTGAGATAATCCTAGAATCTCCTCTGATCCAAAAAATGAAGAAGAACCAAATAGTACACCATCCAATGTCATAGGATGTTAGCAGATATGAAGATGGTACACACGGTTTGTACTCTACTACGAATTTAGTGCTCAAGGTTGAAGGTTGACATTCACGGTACAAACTTAAGCCCAAGTCCAACCACACTAACCTTTTGGTACAACACAAGCACCCATGCTATTTAATGCGATAGCCCAAGTACCACACTAGAATCTCTAAAATATACCCCCAAAACATTTCCTCTAAGGGCATCTTCAATAGTTTGTATGTTAGCTTGTTAGTAAAATATGTCATGTCATCAACCAACACCTTAATATACAACAACTTCAATGGGTTATATCTAGTTTGCCCAATATGATGTAAAATAATAAACAAGGTGCTCTCTCATTCTATATTGGAGCTTGTGCAAGGGGTGTTGGTTCATGTACATACAACATTCCTCTCTTCCCTCATTTATTGTATGGCACATCATCAAAAATCCTATGTGGCAAAGTCTACCAACAACTATCTTACAACCATTGAAGATGCCCTAATATGAAAACAACGGGACTGCAGTGTCATGGTCATGGATGCTTGGAGGGGGCAGTTAGTCATAGTGCCCACTGGACAGTGGGTTCCAACGACCTCTAACAACCAGGGAGAGTGTGGCTGCTGCTTTAATGCCACTGGAAGTGAAGTCCACTTTGCTGAGAGTGTGAAGCACTCCACTCCTACTACTACTTCTTGCTACTGATCAGCTCAGCTCCTTGCCTTCTTGATTAGTTGGTGACTCCTCTGCTCTACTTAACTTGAGCAGACACACACCTGTTTCTAAGTACAACACACACCACCACTCTCACTTTTTGTTTTGCAGTCCCATCCGTCGCAGATCGTCATTCATAGTCATAGTGTGGTATCACAATTCTCCTCTAAAAAATAATTATTTAAATGAAACTACGTCAAGTTCTATAAATATTTAAACGAAATTATTCATAGTCATATAGTCATTGGTTGGTCAGTGCTGCATATCTTGTGAACAAAATTGACAACGAGCCAAGTTCGCAAAACCTGACAAAAAATAACTAAAACAGCAAAGAAGTGTCTTCTTATTTTGTAGTATGAATATACCAAATAGAAACAAACCAAAGGTTCATAGTTGTTGACGCTTGGCAAGATGGAAACTGGAGACTAGTTCTAATGTAATGAAGGAGTAATGATCGTTGCTCAACTCTTCCTGCAGAGTGTAATGCCAGTAGGGTAGGTAAAGTTTATATGCATTAAGAAATTAAGAAGCCCCAACCTCCATGTGCCATCATCTCAAGCACCTCACAATTAATCCCCAAGAGATGCGCCTAACTGGTTGATGATGAGCATGAACCAAGGCTTTACTTAATTTGGAGCTTAACTAGGCATGTTTACCAAAAAAAAGTCTTTCACCCCGCTTTATATATAAAGCACCGACCGGCCACAACTCAGATACAAACGCACTCCATCAGAACACACGCACACACCTAAGGCAGGATACAAAGGCGCTGAGCGCAGCAACACTACCCTCTAGTACTACAAAGCAACCGGAGTCCTCAACCGTGAGCATGCCACCGCGAAAAGATGAAGCCGCATATGACGAACCGTGTGCTCTAAGGCGGCGCCTTCAGAAAGGTTACGACACCAAAGCGCCGCTACCGCCCGACCCGAGGATCAAAGTTTCCCCTAGAGCAACACAACGGGCAATGAGAGCCGCGACGATGCCTTCAAGAAGGGAACGAGCTACGCCACCGCCGGTCCGTCTGAAGATAGATCAGGTTTTCGCCCCAGCCAACACTCACCACCACCGGACGCCACACGACCATGTCCATCGGGCGGCACCTAACCACGGGCTCTGCCCATGAGCACCGCGGAACCACCACCAGGGCCGCCGCCCCGGCACCCCAGACCTTGAAACCACCTCGCTCGAGACCCATCGCAACCCCAACCAAAGATACAGGCGGAAAGGGCTCGCCTTCCGCACCCCTGGGCTGCCCCCAATGCCGAAACCCAATAGGTCAGCCAAAACTGGCCTCCATCGACCCGTCCAGGGCACCGAGGGCGAGACGAGGTCGGTCCTGCTATCGGGCGCGAGACAAGCACAGTCCTGCTGTCGGGCGCGAGACGAGTGATACGTCCATTTTGCATCATGCTTTTATATCAATATTTATTGCATTATGGGCTGTTATTACACATTATATCTCAATACTTATGGTTATTCTCTCTTATTTTACAAGGTTTACCATGAAGAGGGGGAATGCCGGCAGCTGGAATTCTGACTGGAAAAGGAGCAAATATTGGAAACCTATTCTGCACAGCTCCAAAAATACTGAAACTCCACGGAAGTCAGTTTTGGAATTAATAAGAATTATTGAGCGAAGAAAGCACCAGAGGGGGCCCACACCCTGGCCAGGAGGGTGGGGGGCGCGCCCACCCCTACTGGGCACGCCCCCTGTCTCCTGGGCCCCCTGGTGGCCCTCTGGTGCCCATCTTCTGCTATATGAAGGCTTTTACCCTGGAAAAAAAAATCAAAGGCAAGCTTACAGGACGAAACTCCGCCGCCACGAGGCGGAACCTTGGCGGAACCAATCTAGGGTTCCGCCAGAGCTGTTCTGCCGGGGAAACTTCCCTCCGGGAGGGGGAAATCATCACCAACGATCCTCTCATCGGGAGGGCTCAATCTCCATCAACATCTTCACCAGCACCATCTCCTCTCAAAACCTTAGTTCATCTCTTGTATCCAATCTTGTATCAAAACCACAAATTGGTACCTGTGGGTTGCTAGTAGTGCTGATTACTCTTTGTAGTTGATGCTAATTGATTTACTTAGTGGAAGATCATATGTTCAGATCCTTAATGCATATTATTACTCCTCTGATTATGAACATGAATATGCTTTGTGAGTAGTTACGTTTGTTCCTGAGGACATGGGTGAAGTCTTGCTATTAGTAGTCATGTGAATTTGGTATTTGTTCGCTATTTTGATGAGATGTATGTTGTCTTTCCTCTAGTGGTGTTATGTGAACGTCGACTACATGACACTTCACCATTATTTGGGCCTAGAGGAAGGCATTGGGAAGTAATAAGTAGATGAAGGGTTGCTAGAGTGACAGAAGCTTAGACCCTAGTTTATGCGTTGCTTCGTAAGGGGCTGATTTGGATCCATATGTCTAATGCTGTGGTTAGGTTTACCTTAATACTTCTTTTGTAGTTGCGGATGCTTGCAATAGGGGTTAATCATAAGTGGGATGCTTGTCCAAATAAGGGCAGTACCCAAGCACCGGTCCACCCACATATCAAATTATCAAAGTACCGAACGCGAATCATATGAGCGTGATGAAAACTAGCTTGACGATAATTTCCATGTGTCCTCGGGAGCTCTTTTCTCATTATAAGAAATTGTCCAGGCTTGTCCTTTGTTACAAAAAGGATTGGGCCACCTTGCTTCACTTTATTTACTTTCATTGTTTGTTACTCGTTACAATTTATCTTATCACAAAACTACCTGTTACCTACAATTTCAGTGCTTGCAGAGAAAACCTTACTGAAAACCGCTTGTCATTTCTTTCTGCTCCTCGTTGGGTTCGACACTCTTACTTATCGAAAGGACTACGATAGATCCCCTATACTTGTGGGTCATCAAGACTCTTTTCTGGCGCTGTTGCCGGGGAGTGAAGCGCCTTTGGTGAGTGGAACTTGGTAAGGAAACATTTATATAGTGTGCTGAAATTTTCTGTCAGTTGTTACTATGGAAACTAATCCTTTGAGGGGCTTGTTCGGGGTATATTCACCCCGACTAGAAGAGCAACGAGTTTCTCCTCAACCTACTGAACCTACTGAAAAAATATTTACTTTGAGATTCCTTCGGGTATGATAGACAAACTGCTAGCTAACCCCTTTGCAGGAGATGGAACATTGCATCCCGATTTACACCTTATCTATGTGGATGAAGTTTGTGGATTATTTAAGCTTGCAGGTATTCCCGATGATGTTGTCAAAAGGAAGGTCTTCCCTTTATCTTTGAAGGGAGATGCATTTACATGGTATAGGCTATGTGATGATACGAGATCTTGGAATTATAAACGATTGAAGTTGGAATTTCACCAGAAGTTCTATCATATGCATCTTGTTCATCGTGGTCGTAATTACATATATAATTTCTGGCCTCGCGAAGGAGAAAGCATCACTCAAGCTTGGGGGAGGCTTAAGTCAATGTTATATTCATGCCCCAATCATGAGCTCTCCAGAGAAATGATTATTCAAAAAAATTATGCTCGGCTTTCTCCCAATGATCGCAACATGCTCGATACTTCCTGTGTTGGTTCTTATATGCTGAAGACTATTGAATTCAAATGGGATTTATTGGAAAGAATTAAACGCAACTCTGAAGATTGGGGTTCCGACGATGATAAGGAGTCAGGTATAACACCTAAGTTTGATTGTGTCAAATCTTTTATGGATACCGATGCTTTTCATGGATTTAGCGCTAAGTATGGACTTGACTCTGAGATAGTAGCTGCTTCTTGTGAATCTTTTGCTACTCACGTTGATCTCCCTAAGGAGAAGTGGTTTAAATATAATCCTCCTATTGAAGTAAAAGTAGTTGCACCTATTACAGTTGAAGAAAAGACTGTCACTTATAGTGATCCTATTGTTCCTACTACTTATGTTGAGAAACCTCCTTTTCCTGTTAGGATAAAGGATCATGCTAAAACTTCGATTGTTCTTCGTAAGAGTAATACTAGGACTTATACACCTCTTGAGCAAATCAAAGTTGAACCTAGTATTGCTATGGTTAAAGATCTCTTGGGTGATGATTTAGATGGGCATGTTATTTATTTCTGTGGTGAGACTGCTAATATTGTTAGACCAGATGCTAAGATACATAGACCTGTTGTAGGCATACCTGTTATTTCTGTTAAAATAGGAGATCATTGTTATCATGGCTTATGCTATATGGGTGCTAGTGCTAGTGCAATACCCTATGACTTATATAAAGAAATTATGCATGATATTGCACCCGCAGAATTGGAAGGTATTGATGTTACTATCAAGCTTGCAATAGAGATACTATTTCACCAGTTGGGATTGTTAGAGATGTCGAAGTCTTGTGTAGGAAGGTTAAATATCCTGCTGATTTTCTTGTTCTTAGCTCCCCACAAGATGACTTTTGTCCCATTATTTTTGGTAGACCCTTCTTGAATATTGTTAATGCTAGGATTGATTGCGAAAAGGATATTGTTGAAATTGGCTTAGGGGATACGTCTCATGAGTTTAATTTTGCTAACTATCGTAGACAACCCCGTGAGAAAGAATCACCTAGTAAGGATGAGATTATTGGTCTTGCTTCTATATTGTCCTGCCTCCTACTGATCTGTTAGAACAATATTTGCTAGACCATGAAAATGATATGTTTATGAATGAAAGAAGGGAAATAGATAAAGTGTTCCTTCAACAGGAACCTATTCTGAAACACAACCTACCTGTTGAGATCCTAGGGGATCCCCCTCCACCCAAGGGTGATCCCGTGTTTGAACTCAATCCATTACCTGATAATCTTAAGTATGCTTATCTTGATGAAAATAAAATATATCCTATTATTATTAGTGCTAACCTTTCAGAGCAAGAAGAAGAAAGATTATTGAAAACTCTGAAGAAGGACTGGATGATCTCAAGGGCATTAGTCCCACTTTATGCCAACACAAAATTAAATTGGAGGAAGATGCCAAACCAGTTAGAGATCCTCAACGACGATTGAATCCTAAGATGAAAGAAGTGGTAAGAAAGGAGATACTAAAGCTCCTTGAGGCAGGTATAATTTATCCCGTTGCTGATAGTGATTGGGTAAGCCATGTCCATTGTGTTCCTAAAAAGGGAGGTATTACTGTCGTTCCTAATGATAAAGATGAATTGATCCCGCAAAGGATTATTACAGGTTATAGGATGGTAATTGATTTCCGTAAATTAAATAAAGCTACTAAGAAAGATCATTACCCTTTACCTTTTATTGATCAAATGCTAGAAAGACTATCCAAACACACACATTTCTGCTTTCTAGATGGTTATTTTGGTTTCTCTCAAATACCCGTATCAGCGGGGGATCAATCAAAAACTACTTTTGCTTATAGACGTATGCCTTTTGGTTTATGTAATACACCTGCTACCTTTCAAACATGCATGATGGCTATATTCTCTGACTTTTGTGAAAAGATTTGTGAGGTATTCATGGATGATTTCTCCGTTTATGGATCCTCTTTTGATGATTGCTTGAGCAACCTTGATTGAGTTTTGCAGAGATGCGAAGACACTATCTCATCTTGAATTGGGAAAAGTGCCACTTTATGGTTAATGAAGGCATTGTCTTGGGGCATAAGATTTCCGAGAGAGGTATTGAAGTTGATAAAGCTAAAGTTGATGCTATTGAAAAGATGCCATGTCCCAAGGACACAAAAGGTATAAGAAGTTTCCTTGGTCATGCCGGTTTTTATAGGAGGTTCATTAAGGACTTCTCTAAAATCTCTAGGCCTCTGACTAATTTATTGCAAAAAGATATTCCTTTTGTCTTTGATGATGATTGTATAGAAGCATTTGAAATACTTAAGAAAGCTTTGATCACTGCACCTATTGTTCAGCCACCTGATTGGAATTTACCCTTTGAAATTATGTGTGATGCTAGTGATTATGCTGTAGGTGTTGTTCTAGGGCAAAGAGTTGATAAGAAATTGAATGTTATCCAGTATGCTAGTAAAACCCTTGATACGGCCCAGAGAAATTATGCTACCACTGAGAAAGAATTTTTAGCAGTTGTGTTTGCATGTGATAAGTTCAGACCTTATATTGTTGATTCCAAAGTTACTATTCACACTGATTACGCTGCTATTAAATATCTTATGGAAAAGAAAGATGCTAAACCTTGACTCATTAGATGGATTCTCTTGCTACAAGAATTTGA
>LR880967.1:95535-116542 GCA_904067115.1 Aegilops sharonensis
CCCCCCCCTCCCTCGCGTCGCCCCTCTCGGGCGGCTCTCGGGCGACAACCCTAGATCTCGCCGCCTCCCCCCTTCCTCCCCTCCCTCCTCGCCGCCACCAGAGGCATCCGCCGGGCAAGCCCGGGGCATCGCCAAGGAAGGTGGCGGCGGGGCCTATGCTGCTCCGTTTCTCCAGCGGGGGGCGTCGGAATCCGGGGCGGCGGCCTCGTTCGGTGAGGCGCCACCGTCTCCTCGGCTGGTGGTGGCGCGGGTGTGGTCCGGTGGGCTGGCTGCGCGGGTAGCAAGCTCCCCAGCAGACGAGATCCGCGGCGCCGGCGGTGGGGCTTCTGGCCTCTTCGGCTTCGGATCTGGCCGCCCCTTCCCCCTTCTGCTGCCCTGCGTGCTCCACCCCTTCAGATCTGGTCTGGGTCGACTTGGTTCTCCGGTGCCTGGAGCTGGATGTGGTGTTGGTGGTGTGGAGCCTTGACCGGGAGAAATCCATGGCGGCGACGTCCATGGACGCCGCTCCCCTTCTTGGAGGCGCCATTCAGGTCTTTTGCTCCACCCTCCCCTTCCCCTAGCCTCCCGGGTGAAAGCTCGAACTTTGTTGGGCGGCGACGGTGCTCTTGGCTCCGTTTGCTTCTTGAAGTCATCGCCTTGGATGCTTTTTGGATTGTGGGCACTGCGGTGTGGTGGTTGTCGGGCGGCGGCGACTGTGTGCCCCATGTGGCGGCGGCGGCAGCTTGGCAGGTCCGGCAGTGTTCGGGTTTCTTCTGGTGCTCTCTCTGCAACTGGTGACAGCTTGGTCCGGCGGCCTCTGGCCAGGAGGGGATCGGGTTCCCCTCCTCCGGCGGCTTCAGTTGTGCGAGTTGTGAGTGTCGGAGCGTCATTCCTCGGCCTTGGTCTTGCCTCCTCGTTGCTCCGTCCTTCCTGGACACCCTGTTGTTGTCTGACCTGTAGCTTTCTCCTCTCCAGAGGATCGTCAGTGGGCAGCGGTGATGCAGTGTTTCTAGTGAAGTTTCTTAGTCATGTAGGGTGTGCTCTGTTCCTACTCCTTCTGGTTGCATCCTTCCGTCCATGTTCTAGGGTGAGCACCCCATATGTCGACGGTTCGGCGCCTTTCGAGCCAGGCGAGGAGGCAGGGGCCTCTTTCGACAGTGGGAATGGATGGTGATGTTGTTCCAGGGCTTTGGTGTTTGGTGCCGTCATAGCCTATCCTCGACAGCGGGCGCTTCCCGGAGCCCCATTTCTTCTTCCCTGGTGAGACTTGGGTGGACGAGGGCCTCTGCGTGCTTCAGCTTATGCTTATCATGTGCTATCTTCTAGCTGTAGTGTGTGAGGTTTTGAGAGTTGCCTTCCAGCACCCTTGTATCTTGTCGTGTTTTATTTTGTTCAAGTTTGTAATGCAGTGGTTGTAATCCTGGCCGGTTGATGGCTTTGTTAATTCAAAGCCGGGCTCTTCTTGAGCCTTCGTTCCAAAAAAAAAACTTGTACCTTGACATTTTCTACTATGAATCATTTTCTAATCTCCCTATAGTCCGCAAACGATAGTTTTTCTACCAAAATGTATATGCCAGGACCACAATGGAGTCAAAAAAATTGAGGACTTGGAGATGCATTAGTTGAATTTGGGAAGACATTTGGACCCCAGGGCTTTGGTTCAGTTGTGGTACGGTTACAATAAATTTAGGCTTTTTTTTCTCTAATGGTGGTGCTGGTACGATGGCGTTGCCGTCGGCATGAAATAAGGTCCCCCAATCTGGCTCTATTTTTGGCAGTGCTTCTTTGTATCACTGGGACATGTGGATGATGGTGTGTCCCAGATATGATTCCCCGGGTATGGTTTTTTCTTATGTAGGTTTGTCGGAGGTGTGTCTTGAATCTCTGAATAGAGTTCCGACCATCAATGGCTTGCCACTATCGGCCTCGTAGGGGAACATGTAAGATTTTTGTTCCTCGACTCCATTTGGCCGGAATTGGGGTGTTTCTACATATCCTATGCAGCGTTTCTTTCTCGGGGTGGCGATTTGCTCTATAGACCATGGCCGCCAACGTCTTCTGGTCCACATCGACTTCTACCTAGCCGCTTCTTATACAACTTGTGGTGTTGCAGCAAGCTCATGTGTTTGAACAAGTTTGCTTGGTTGATACAAGGCCCAGGTGCGACAACGAGTTTTGCTCACGGCACGTTGCCGGGGAATGCAAGAGCAAGAAGACTAGAAGTCTTCAGGGTGCGGATGTCTTTTTGTTAGAGTATTTTTGTAGGGGTTTGTGCAATTTGATATATGGCATGTGGCCTTTTCCATAAAACAAAAGGTCCAAGGAGACATGCGTGTGCATTTTCATTTTTGCGGGGGGTAAACATGTATATACATGAGTACTCACTTTCCCAAAATTCAGTAGAGGAAAAGAATAATACCATCGATTTGATTATTACTATTATTATTATCTAGTAGAATAATACTGACCGAGCATATTATTATTATTATTATTATTGTTATTATTATTATTATTATTATTATGTGTAAAGATTATATATTATGTTGGTAGGCCGGACGGACACCCAGCCAAAGGAGAACACGCACATCCCGGCGGAGATGGAGAGGGAGTGGAGTGGAGGTCCAGTACGTTACAGGTGTGCTGGCTGCTGGTGTGGGACCGGCCTGTCAGCCACAGTCAGGCTGCCTGCCTGCCAGGTAGTTAACATGTTGCCTCCTCAACTAGTCCGTGACCCCACCGCACGCACGGCCTCACCTCCATCTAATCACGCACCCCCTAACCTGCCACTAATCACACTCCTAATCTCCCAACTAATCACACTGTTAAGTAGTAGCTGTCCAACAATCTTCCTTCACCAGCACACATCCATCATTCCCAGTCCTACTACTTCACAGTTAACACATCAAATCCATGCCATCACGCACATGACCCTAGAGATTTGGTGTCAGCTGCTTCAGATCTATGTAAAGGTTCAACGGCGACGACTATGGCTTCAGAGTGATGCCCTTTATGTGCACGTGCATGAAGACTTCCCGGCTGTCATCGACAAGGTTAAACCGACTTCGATAGGGGAGTGGTGACAGCGGCGCGTCGGTGGCTCGTTCTGACGGCAGTAGTGGTTCTTTGAGGCTCTTGGAATCTATTATGTTCGAGCTGTTTTGTACTTTCATTGAACTTTGATAGTAGATCTGTATCATTTTTCTAAAAAATAATTTTGTTGCTTCGACGATCTCGATTCTTATGAGTAAAATAGGTGACGTTTTTAAGTAGAAGAAAAAAAATCCTGGGTAGCGCTCTTTCGAGAGATGTGTTATTGTCACTCTTATTAGCCGTTTGCGATATCCCGTACACTTGAGTTTATTGTTTTGAACAGACGAGTGTCCTCTGTGATTTAGAATGGCCTTTGTGGACGTTTATTTGGAGCAGTAAAGATGTACCATAGAATACATAATAAATAATAAATCCCTTCTTTAACTGAGATAACCCTAGAATCTCCTGTGATCCAAAAGAAGAAGAAGAAACAAATAGTACACCATCCAACGTCATAGTATATTCGTAGATATGAGGGGGGTACACATGGTTTGTACTCTACTGCTACTAATTTAGTGCTCAAGGTTGACATTCAGAGTACAAACTTAAGCCCAAGTCCAACCACACTAACCTTTTGGTACAACAGAAGCATCATCTATGCTATTTAATGCTATACCGCCAGTACCACACTAGAATCTCCCAAATATATCCACAAATCATTTTCGCTAATTGAAAAAAAAAACAGGACTACCATCTCACAAACTACAGCCGCCACCGTTCATCATGAGACAGGATCGAACTCTCAGTGTCCACATAGCAATTCCCAGTGTGTCATGGTCATGGATGCTTGGAGGGGGCAGTTAGTCATCGGGCCCAGTGGGCAGTAGGTTCCAACGACCTCTAACAACCAGAGGGGGTGTGGCTGCTGCTTTAATGCCACTGGAAGTGAAGTCCACTTTGCTGAGAGTGTGAAGCACTCCACTCCACTACCACTACTCTTGCTACTTGCTCCCTCTCACTCAGCTTCTTCTTTCCTGATTAATAGTTGGTGACTCTGTTGCTCTACTTAACTTGAGCAGACACACACCTGATTCTAAGTACAACGCACACCTCCACTCTCGCTTCTTCTTTTTTGCAGTCCCATCCGTCGCAGATCGGCCTTCGTAGTCACAATGTGAGATCAGAATTCTCCTGTAAAAACTAACTAATTAAATGAAGTTATGGTGTTCCATAAATATGGGGACCTTTTACAGTACATCAAGTTATTTTGGACCGTTTATTTTTCTGATCTAGTGGCACAGATTTGCTAATACTACACCAGAAAATGGGTAGTATATTCAGGCGTTAGGGGCATTCTGGGCAATTTGAATTTGAACACGCGACCTCACAGCAATGGTGTTGGCTAGCACCAGCAAACAAATACCATCATTTCATTGATTGTAGATGGTACTGAACTTACGACCTATTATATTATTCTGAATTGCGATCGAACCAAACGGCGCCCGTCAGATTTAAGACGGAAATCAGTACTGCAGGTTAGGAACCAGTGAGCAGGGGCCGCCGACTCAGCCCAGAGCTGCGGCGTGTTTGCCGGCGTGGACACGAGGAGCCGAGCCGGTGATCTGGGGACGCCGAGCAGCGATGGATACGGACCGGCCAGCGGCGTCGGGACCCTCCCCATCGAGCTTTCTCCGTGTAGAAGTGCCTCGCCTTATGACAGGATGCAGAGCAACATGAGTCAATGGCGTGCTGTGCGGCGGCGCTTGTCGCATCCGGCGGCGAAGATGGGTGGGTCGCGACTCGCGAGGGAGCTCTTCTAGGCAAGATGCGTCGTGAGCTACTACGATTTAGAAAATTACCAAACTGTCCTCGAGCCAAACTTTGATCCCAGCCATATTAACCGTTGGATTAGTTTAATACTACCCCTTTAATTTGGTAGTATGATGCACCGTAAAAAATCCCTAAATATGTGACTCAAGTGCATATCTCTTGAATAATATTGACAACGAGCCAAGTTCGCAAAACCTGAGAAAAAAATAACTAAAACAGCCAAGAAGCATCTTCTTTTTTTCTAATATGAGAATACCAAATACTCCCTCCGTCCGGAAATACTTGTCGGAGAAATGGATAAAAAAGGGTGTATCTAGAACTAAAATACATCTAGGTACACTTATTTCTTCAACAAGTATTTCTTCTTAGATAACAATGGGTGTATCTAAAACTAAATGAAGGCGTAATGATCGTTGATCAACTCCTCCTACAGAGTGTAGTGCCAGTAGGGTAGGTAAAGTTTATATGCATTAAGAAATTAGGAAGCCACAAGCTCCATGTGACATTCTCTCAAGCACCACACAATTAATCCCAAAGAGATGCGCTTAACTGATTGATGATGAACATGAACCAAGGGTTTAATTAATTTGGGGCTTAACTAGGCATGTTCAGGTCTGACTTAACACCCCGACTTCGACGCTTTATCTGTTTAATTTTGGAGATTAGTTTCACTGCTATGTTCTTAGATTAGTGAGCTTGAAGGGTCATTTATAACTTTATATGCATCTCTGTAAGCTATAATTGGAGTGCCAATCAATGGGCATCTCCGTCTAAAAAAAGGTCATGTCACGCACTATCTATATAGCCTTCGATACGAAATCTCATTGGTTTTCAATCTGGTGTGTAAATGTTCAAATATTCATATTATAGTCTTGAATATTTGCTTAGTTATTCATGTTACCGTTCTTCTTCTTTTGTTTTGCTTCAGATTGTAAGAAGGTTCTTTTTAAGTAATAAAGCGCCCTTTTTCAAAAAGATTGTAAGAAGATTGGATGAATTGTGGCCCGTTCTCGTTCTCGTGCACCCTGTTGCACGAGGTGCTTTCGTGGACCGGGTCGACATCCCAGCTCTCCATCAACAAGGAGGACTTTGTGGACTGATGGTGACCAGCCATCCAATCCGCCCCCAACACTGCAAGGAAGGGCACTTCTTCGCCCACGACATGATCAGGGCTGATGCCCTGAACGTACATGGGCGAAGGCGGCATCACTCCATGTGGAGTGTAACGCTGTAATTTGGTTTTTTCGTGGCATTTTCTGGTTTGTAAACCTTTTCCTTCTCTCAATGCATCGAGAGTCAAATGTTTTCTTGCGTTTTAATCAGTGAAGGAATGATGGATGTGCTGGCATTAAAGTACCTCATGGGGACTAGCTAGTTGGTTTATGAAAAGGAAGGGCCACTTGAAACCTCGAAGCTCACTCACACACATACACACCAAAGTGATGTGTGCTCACATGTTTCATCAGTGCCAGTGCAGCTGTAGTAGCATGGCATGTAGGCTACTGACTACTTAGCGGTGCGGCGTGGTGAGGTGAGGTGTGGTTGGGAAGGTGAAGTGATGTTGACCAAACACATGCATTGCTATTAGGCGTTTATTTGCTATGGTCTACTAGTATATACCAGTAGTGCTGCTACTACGAAGCTAATTTGTCAATCAGTCAACCGGATAATTCCAGTTGATCCTAGTAAGAAAAACAGGTCGGTAGTTGAAAATTTAGTTCCATCTTAGCCGTGCTATTTAGTCTACTACAAAACTTAGCATAAATCACATTCTTAAGTTTCTTAAGTTAGGACATCTCCAACGGCAACCCGCAAATTTTCTCCTGCATCCGTCCGCGGAAACAGATGCGGGAGGACGTCATCCAATCGTAGCCGTATACATTTTCACAATAACTCGAACCAACCGGACAAAATCCGTGCAAGCACGGCCGGATTTCATATAAACATGACAGATTTCATATAAAAATGCTGGATTTTAATATAAATATGACGGATTTTAGTACATTTACATCAACTAAGCAGTGTTAGTCCGGCTCTGAAGGTACACTAATACCTAATCTAAATGGCCACACGCGGATCCCTGTCTTCCTTAAGTCCGGCAGCCCGATCACCGGTCTGTCGGGAGCCCCGGAGGTATATGCTTCAACGCAAAGGACGGCTTGCTTCCCCACCGCTCACCGGAGTGGAACCCCCGGCTGATGCTTCAACGGGAGAGGAAGGCGGCGGCTCCACTTCCATAGAGCCCATATGGGATCCACGGAGCTCCTCGCAAGAGAAGAGCCGGGCAATACACCGGTTGTGTACATCGGCATTGCCTTGGTGGTGGCCTTCATGGGACCCAAGCGGCATCGGCCTTTCGTGTTTTACCTCTCCTAATGATGGCGGCGGGCGTGGACATGTTGGCCGCCACCTCGTCGCCATCCATGCAGTCGGCTTCTTTCTCTGCATGCATGGCGCAGATACGCGCGCGTCGATGGCGGATGGCGCGACCGCATGCTGGATGCGGCGATGCCCGTGCTCCCATGCTCGCTGCCGTGCCGGTGTGGAGCAACTCGCCACTCCTCATTGAGTTGGCCTGAAGCAGTGAGTTGTTGAACCACGCGACGACTTGGGGCGGCAACTTCCTCTGTCAGGTCAGGCGCGAGAGGTGGAACGGCGAGTTTTGCTCACGGTGCGTCGCAAGTGAATGCAAGAGGAAGAAGACTTCCACACCCCGAAGATTTGCATATATTTTTCAATTTTTTGCTAGGGTGTTTTTGCAAGGGCTTGTGCAACTTGATATGTGGCCTTTGGCCTTTCCGTAAAAGAAAAGGTTCAGAGAGATATGTATGTACATTTTATTTTATTTTTTGCGGAGTAGACGGGGTATGTATATGAGTACCCTTTTTTTCCCAAAATCCCATAGACGAAAAAGAATAATACCATTCATTTGACAAAGATAGGTAGACTAATACTCCACTTGGAATAAGACATTTTTGACACCATGAAAGTACTCATCAATTATGGACAGCCGGACAACCAGCCGGAGGAGAACCGTGGGTAGATTATGTATCATTATTATTGTTTTGTGGGTAGATAATAAATTATGTTGGTAGGCCGGCCGGACAGCCAGCCGGAGGAGAACCGGCGGAGAGGGAGAGGGAGAGGGAGAGGGAGAGGGAGTGGAGGGCCAGTACGTTACAGGTGTGGTGGCTGCGGGTGTGGGGCCGGCCTGTCAGCCTCAGCCAGGCTGCCTGTCTGCCAGGTAGTTAACATGTTGCCCCCTCAAAAAAACTAGCCCGTGACCCCACCGCACGCACGCACGGCCTCCCTAACCAGCTACTACTAATCACACTCCTAATCCCCCAACTAATCACTGTTAAGTGGTAGCTGTCCAACAATCTTCCTTCACCAGCACACATCCACCCATCATTCCTTCCTTCCTAGTACCACCACTCCACAGTTCCTAACACACACCAAACTCAGCCTGCCATCAAGCCCATGACCCCAGAGAGCAACACACCGCGACTCCGCATTAGCCGCGACAACCAATCGGCCACCGATCTCGTGTGTGTGTGTGTGCATCGATCGATATAGAGGTAGGAGGACCAGGTGACATATCGAGTTCCAGCATCATCGTAACTCAAATGGTGTTAGATTTGGGTTTTGCAGTGAATTTGAATCCTCCTCCTCGGAATCGGAAGATCGCTTCGAACGAGATGTCGGAGCATATTTGAAGGTGAGCTCGGCTGGGCTGGGTTGGGTTGGGTTGGGGGTGGAAGTAAGGAAGCAGGGGAGGGGGGTGTGTGGGGTGTGAGTCCTTCCTTTCTTGGTGGTAGAGCAACAGCCAGCCAGGCCACCTATATCCAAGCTAACCACACCACACACACATACACACATACAAATATATTCTCTGGCTCCCCTTGCACAACACAAAGATAGATAGATACTCCTATATTATTTCCATGGTGCTGGTGCCGATGCTGATGGTGCAGAGAGAGGGGGACAGAGACATAGAAGAATATGAAGAGGAAGAAGAAGAAGATCACAGCTCCCTTTACGTGAGCACAATGCCTACTGCTACTGGAGAGGAGAGGAGAGGAGTAGCAGTACCCCACACCTTTTCCAGCTCCCTCTCTCCCCTGCTTGCTTTCTTGCTTGCCACTTTACACTCGTTTGCATTGCACTACACACTCATCCTCACCTTGCTCATCACCAACACCACTGATCAAACACTCTCACAGAAAATGCAATGTATTCAGCAATTCAAAAATCAAATCTTGCTGACAACAGAACAACAGGGGAACACTGCTTGCTTGATCACCCAATCTCAGTGAGTGAATCAATCAATCGATCAATCAATATAATGAATTAATTAATCACATGACAAATGTCAAATTCCAGACAAGCATTTGTTTGTGCCCCCCAACCCAACAAATTTTACAGTGGCCACCGGTTCCCAATCATCGTCAATCAATCAATAATCAATCAATTTGAACAGAGCAAATGGTAAAAATGAAGAAGAAGAAGAAGAAGAAGGAGAAAGAATATGTATGGGTTCAGATCACAGTACCAAGGCATGTACTACTATGTAAATGTGTATGTGTTTGTGTATGTGTGTGGAAGGAATGGGAAACAGAGGAGCTAATTACTGTCTGTGTGTTGAACGCTTGATCGGTTGCTAGTAATGGCAGTCCACCAGGGCCGACGCCGGCGCCGGGAACGGGAGCAGCGCCGCCGGGGCAGACGGCCGCTCCTTCACGGTGAAGGAGAAGGAGGCCGGCGAGGTAGCCTCGGTGGCGGCCGCGTCGTCGCAGGGCGCCGGCATGTTGAGATCCAGCTCCAGGAGGCTCTTCTCCTTCCTGATCACCAGCACCGCCGCCACGCCGTCCGTGGAAGAGACGGACGCCGACGCCGGCAGCAGCGGGCGGTGGCGCCGCATGTGCCCGCCCAGCGCCTGCCCGGACCCGAACTCCGCGCCGCAGATGGAGCACTCGTGCACCCTCCCCTGCCCCTGCCCCTGCTGTTGCTGCTGCTTCGACGACGACACGCCGGTCGCCGTGGCCGCCCCTTCTTGCTTGGGCGGCGTCGCCGGGACCGGGATCGCCAGCACCGTCCGATCGACGGCGGTGGCCGGCGACGGCGATGATGGCGGTGGCGTCTTCTCCTCGGCGGGCAGCTTCTTCTCCTCGGACGACGTGGCCGTCGCCGTGGTGGTGGGCGGGAGCGGGAGGCGCGGCTTCTTGTGGCTGGTGCGGTGGCCGCCCAGCGCCTGGAAGGACGGGAAGCACTTGCCGCACGTCCGGCACTCGTACACGAACTCCCCGTCGCCGCCGTCCGCCGGGCGCCGGCTCCGGAACTTGCCCTCCCTCGCCGTGGCCACCGCAATCACCCCCGCCGTGGACTCCGCGACGTCGTCCCTCACCACCACGGACGACGAGGAGGACGACGGCCCGGCCCGGCTTCCCTGCCCGCCGCCACCGCGCGCGAGGAGCATGAGGCAGAGCGCCATGTCCTCCTCCTCCTCGGTGACGCACCCGGAGGCCGCCTCATCCGCGCCAGACCCGGACCGCCACCCGCCGCCATCCGCCACCGAGGAGGACGACGACGCCACCTCTCCCGCGGCGCTGGCCGTGGTGACCGCGGTCACCTCGGCCTCCGCGGCCGCGATCACCGCGGCGGCGGCAGTGTGCACGCGGCGCCGCTTGCTGCGCTTGCCCTTGACGACGATGGCCGTGAGCGCAGCCGGTGGCGTGCCGTGGCCGTGGCCGTCGCCGGCATCCTCCCCCATGGATCGATCGATCGGCGTCGGACGACGTGAGAAACAAGGAGGAGGTGGGAGGGAGGGAGGAGAATACAAGGTGGTGGAAGGAGGAAGGTTGGTGATGGATGGAGGGATGCTTAATAGTTTGCTTGCATATGGAGAGTGGGTTGAGAGGAAGGAAGGGATGGAGTGGTGGTGGTGGTGGTGTGTGTGTGGAGTGGTGGTAATAATAAAGTGAGGATTTGGCTTTGAGGAGGGGATGTCAACAAGGCCAGGCCAGGCAATGTGGCAGCTAAGAAGGGTTGATGGAGAAACAAAAGCTTGTTCATTGATGCCTGGCAATGTGGCAATAAACTACTAGTGCTCATTGCTGATTGGTGAATGGCTGGGCTGAGCTGGCTGGATGAGGAGCTAGGCCTGTTATTTTGGGACTTGTGTAAAATTCCAAGAAGAGTGGGGAAAAAACTAACTCAGTGGTGAAGAGTGTGGTGTGTCAAGGACTCTTCTTTGGTTTACAACACATCAAGAGGAAAAACTTAAATATGAACAGGAATGCAGGCGTAAAACAGAGGATGGTAAACGTATGGGGAGACATATTCCAGCGCACTTGTGTGGATGAGTCAGTCGCATACGGTACACAAAAGTGTGCATTGATCTTACGCGTTGGAGTAAACCATGTCTTGCATAAAGCTAATATGCCAGCGAAAAAATAATATGCCCGTTAAATATTTACCAGATATTTCTCTGCATTTAGCGAGGCAGTGTCATCATCCGTGTGTTCCCGCCTGTTATCCCGTTGAAAAACCACCGCTTTCCGCATTAAATCGGTGAGAGAGATGGTGTGGATGTTTTGGTTCCTATTTACTTTTGGTTACAGGAAAATAATACAAAAGGGAACTTTCTTACACGTTCCGGATGTCTCGGTCCAT
This sequence comes from Aegilops sharonensis, assembly GCA_904067115.1. Taxonomy (NCBI): domain Eukaryota; kingdom Viridiplantae; phylum Streptophyta; class Magnoliopsida; order Poales; family Poaceae; genus Aegilops; species Aegilops sharonensis. The sequence continues at coordinate 107,047 of LR880967.1, forward strand.
TAGCCCAGAGGCGTGCACAAGGCTTAACCCTACAGAAATTTAAATCACGCACCTTTTCTAAAAATTTATTCACCCGACAAAGGCCATAATCATTAGAACCTAGAATTTTACCCCAGATCTTCAACATGCCTACATGGGAGTGTTCCTCTAGTGATTTACACTTGGGTGTTTGTAGAAAAAATGCCACGCATGGAGAAGTTTATGATGGTTATGTTTGTGATCAACAGGTGTAAGTAACTTGTTTAAGTAGCATGTGGTTGGATACCTAGTTAGACATAATATATTTTTGTATATTATCTTGGATTCTGCTCTAGTCCCTTCATGTGGGACAGATCTTTCAACAAGATCCACATGGTAGTGGCCAAGATGTTAGAACCAACAGAGGTGAGTGGTTAACCATGAAAACCACCATGACGTCCATAATATAACAATTATCTAATCATCATTACACTGTGCATCACCCCTGGAAATTTGATTGAAGATTTCCATATCCAAGTGCACATTAGAATCTCACAAGTAAAGAAATAATGTAATTCTTGCTATTTGGAAATACGGAGATGACATGCTAACTCAAATAGCTCAAGGAAAATCTACTATAATCGTAGATGAAAACTACAATGAATCATATGGAAACTGAAATTCCACACAGCCTGACATTTATAAGTATGGGGGAAAATATATGTGTAAGTTTCAAAAGAAACTGAAATAATTTCCACTAATACATATAGACGTGTTCTGCATATATGTATCATTTCATTAAAGAATGTGTTAATTTTTAAGCTACACAAAAATATAAATTTGTGTCCTGCAAAAAAAGCAACTCTGTTCGATGCACATATTTGACCTTTTTTGTGTATACACCACAACTGAAAAGTTGTATCTATGAAAATTTACATTGTACACACTACACATCTATATATACATGTGTAATTTTTTCAGAGCTTTGCAAGGTTTCGAAGTATTGTTTTTGTTTCTTCTTTTTAAAAGAAAGGACTCCACGTAGCTTTTGTTCTGTTTTGATTTTTCAGTGGTTGAAGCCATTACTTTCATCCTTGAAGTAGAACCACCATGTAATCAGCATGTGAATTCAGTGGTTGGCTAGCATGAAATTAGCATATAGAGATTAGGAGAAATAAAGGCGACAAGTCTTGACGGAGACTTGAAGTGAAAACGAAGTGATTTTAAGCTTCAAAAGAGAGTCCTATTCAGGAAAAAGGACACATGCTTGTACTCCTTTTATGCCAACTCCTTACTTAATTTCCAAAATATCAAGTTAAAAGTGCCGAACATGAAAAAATATTTTTAAAATGATTATCTGCCTTTACTTCCTGTTCACTTTATTTGTTGCTTCACTTTATGTTTTCCCTTTCCATATTTCCGCCATGCCAAATACCGCGTACTTAGCTTCACCACGCGCTATACAGATCCTAGCCACGTTACCGGAAGAACTATTTTGCCGACTAAGTTTAATTTCCGCCAGTATCATTTAAATGCCTACGGATCTAATAAATAATGGTTGGGAAGTGGTATCAAGATTATAAATTACTGCACATTAAGATCTACGGATGTACGGAATTTACATTATACGCGTAGGAGACTGACCCAGGCCCTTCCTTCCACAGTTCACTCCAGGTGAAGTGTTAGTGTTAAGTACAACTGCCTCCACATCTCTACCACAAGGCCCCTTTAATCAACAGAATCATGGACACTCCACACACAACATGTTGATGAGAAATGATTGATGCTTGATTGGCCTGTTAAGCTGAACTTAAAGAAAGGAGAAAAAAGAAGAAGTTGTTGCTCAATAGTCAGAGGTTGGATGGATGGCTTGCTTGTGTATTAAAAACAGGCAGCTACATACGGCTGTTGCCTTTCCTGTAAGTTGCAGCTAGCTATGGGTATGCCACTACTTTATGTGTGCTTGCAGCTGCTGGTGGTGTGTACTGGTAGCAGTAGGCAGCAGCAGCAGTAGTAGCCTGGTAGTGGAGATGGTGTAAGCAACTGCTCCACACTCCCCCAAAGATCTCTCTCTCCCTCTCTCCCTCTCTAACTAACCACCCTCTCTCTCTAACTAACCTCTCTCTCTCTCTCTCTCTTCCCTGAAATGGAATTCTGGCATGATCTCATTGATGGAGGCCTTGATGATCACAAGATAGATTCTCATCATAATATTTTTTTTCTTGGGTATGATGAATTTTCTTGTGCTAGAGTGGCTAGTATGTATGTAGTGGACATGTCTACCACCTTCCATGATGTCAATTGTCATGGACAGTTTGGCAGCAGCAGCATGATGCATGATTTGTGCCCAAACAAATCAGGAAGAGATATGTGCATCCACACAAAGTCTTTGTGCCCATTCAAGCAGTAGGGAGCTCCTAGCAGCAGTAGCAGCTGCTTCTACGGCACCTTCTTTGCTGTTCAGCTGCGTCAAACAAAACTCCAATGGCCAACTCATCTGCCCTGCAATGTGCTCATGATTATCGTTTGTCTCACATCACCTTCTCTTTCTCCTTGCTTGCCATGCACTCCCAGCTCCGTCATCGCGACCGCGTAATAGTCCGCGCGGTGATACAACATGCTCATATCCAGTAATTGATAAGTATAATAAACACCATAAGAGAAGTGTCAAAGATTGGGACTATCTCGCCTTGTGTTTCAAACTTTGAACTATACATGACTTGTATTTTATTTTTGAAATTCACGGAGTTAGGACTATCTTGTGGATGATGCTAAACATTGACCCCAACAATTAACTTTTCAACTATCTTGTTGATGGAGCAGCAGTAGTCAGTAGATGTGGACGCATTGTAAGAAGCATTTTTAAAAAGCCAATGCCATCCGTTGACTTGTGCAGGGGATGGGGGCATTAGTGCATGTTGCATTAGTATATAAGTACAATCAATCAGGCCGACAGGAAGAACTTGTCATAATGAGATCATCAGGACTGGCTCTGCACTTAGCTCGACACTTGGGTTGGGTGGGGTGGTGTTTTGACTTGGGCAATGCAATGTGTTGTGCATTGGCACTAGCACCACTCCCATGTTCGCCTCCATGATTGGGTTAGATCCTAGCTGGACTAATCAGCCATGATTAGTGGGATCAGAAGCTCGTAACGCGTGTCGCCGTACCACGGACCGTTTATTTAGAGTTCATGAAACCTTTGCGCAGATCATATTATCGCATCCCAAAATCACAAATTGTCAGGTACAATCTCCTTTTTCCTATACCATTATTTAACAGAACACCACGCGTCGCGGGACGTAACTATCTCGAGGGGAATATTATCCAAAACATCTATATCACAAAGGGAACACAATTCCGAAATGCAGCCTAGAGGAACACATTATACATGACCCCGCCCCTATCTTTTGGCTAGAATTTCCATTTGGTTTCATACTTATTCAACGAAGCAAATCGCGTTGCAAGATGTAACTATCTCAGGGGGGATATTATCCGAAACATCATATCACAAACAGAACACAATTCTGAAATGCAACCTATGAGGAACCACATGACATTACACCCCCACTCGAGATCAACCCAAGTCGCTCAAAATGTATCCATTAATTTGCACAACATTTCTATATTGTTTGACCCCCTGCTACAACAGATATCACCAATCTTTTGGGTGTTCCGTACACCCGCCCCAACTACAACAGACCCCCCAATTTTTTTGTGTTCCCAATGTTAATAGGTGTTTCAAGCAATGCATGAAACAAATCAATAAGAAATGAAAATAATAATCCAAATAGAACAACAACAACATTTGCCGATTCGGCCAACCCAATTTAATCCCCAATGTAAGAGATCACCATGCCCTCGGGTGTAGCTCTGCGAGCCTCGACGAGGATGCCAGAAATCAAAAGTGTGTCATGTGACCACGCCACAAGCATTGGCGCCTGGCCCAATGTTTCCTGCCCAAGTCAAGATTGCTTGGGGTCGGCGCGTTGGCTTTCCAAGACCTCAAGATGTTTGTTGCAGATGTTCATGGTACGGCCGTTCAGCAGGCCGTGGTTCCAGAGCTTGATCATAAGGACCCGCCAGCACCTGTTCATCCAGCATAAGAAATTATAGATCAGGACATGGGTATGCTGTGTGAGGCATTCACAGCTGCAGCTCTCTAAACCGGTCATTTACCATCGTAGTCTAGGGTTCTGCACGAGTTCCTGTCCATGCTGATGGGTGAACGCCTCGCAAGCCCAAGGTACATGACCATCGGCTAATATCCTGCAGTTAACCTTTTCGATGTGAGAAATGGAACGTGTACCTCTGGGATGCAAGCAAACAGAATGTACCACATTTATTAGTTCCACAGGCTCTTTTCTTTTCTACCAAACAAAAAATGTAATCAAGCAAGGTGGAGCACGACTATTAGTTCCAGCGCCTGTTTGCTATGAAGAGAATGCAGCAGATATCATAATTCAAACTTTACAAGCGTAAGTATTCATCATTTGGACATCTTGGGTCTTCTGTGCCATCTATTTTTAGTAAAATTGTCAGAGCGGTGCTCTAAGTCCTCGTTAAAGAAATTCCAGTGACAGATGGTATAACTAAGTATCCCTAATAATACTTAATAATATGAGCTATTACTTCAAAGTTTATGATCATAGAAGTAATACTGCTTTGACTATATATCAGATTCAGCCAGCAAAAAATTGGTTCTTCTAAACCTATGTCGATGCCCTTCCAGGAAATTACCTAGTCCTTGTGTTTTTCTCATCACAGAATTTATAGGAATAGAAGTGATTAAAACATGACTAACGAGTAAAAACTACTAGAATTGGTTTGCCATAGCCCAAGCTGTGTACCACCGAAAATAATAAATAGTTGCTGCAAGTCAAATCTCTCCTATGTACGGTGATAGAACTAAGAAGGAAATGCTGGGGATAGGCCTGACCTCTGTCTCCGCTTAAACGAATTCCACATATGCATGATATGCTTCTCCTCTTTTGCAACATCAGAAAAACCACCAAGCAGCTGCATATGTACTCAGCAAAGTTAAATAATCAGAATCAAATATTTTTATAAAGGAATCGACTGAGCTCAGGTGAATGTGGAAGCATTCTCTAGAAAATAATCAGAATGTTCCAAGTTTCTGCATGAGCAGAGCAAGAGGATTACAACATCTTACCGTCCTATCTTCGAGGTCAGCGATGTCATGATCAAGTTCGTCTTCGCTGTCATGATCTGAGTAAAGTACATCCAGCTCCATTCTCTAGAAAATGTAAAGCCACAGTCAAGCTAAATTTCGGTTGCGGGGCATAAAATCACAATACAAGTGAGTACATTTGTATAAACTGACATCAGCAAGTTTTCATAAAAAGAACATTGGAAAATTTAATATTGTCATGCTTCATCTAGAAACACCAATTAAACTGATAGATCTACAAGTCACTAGTAAAAATGTAGTATCAACAAAACACTTGTATGCTTCTAGATGTAAGCGATATAGCCACGCCTAATGCACATTGCACAGCTACAATGCTCTCACTTATTCACCATGCTAGCATGGAGAACTTTCTTGGAGGACAATCAAAAGATTATTGTCTTCTACTTAATTCACTTGAATAGAACAAGGGGAACAATAACTAATATAAGACGTTTTATGTCACTAGGTCACTTTAGTTTACAGAGGAAATACTTTCCACCAACCTCTGCTAGTGACTGAACTCAATACTTTCTATCCCTACGCAGAAAATAGAGATGAAATTATAGACACAAAGGTTCAACTATAATTTCCCCATACGCGATATACACCTGAAGCAGCATCAGGCAGTCATAAAATGAAGTGTAAATAAATTGTTTAAATATCCTCCATATGCGCAGGTGTTACACCGCAGACATAAATATGCATGTACGTCCGCTTCAATAGGTACATGCGACCAGAGAAGTGAAAGTCTAATATAAAACAAGCCTACACAAAAAGATAACTGAGTGTTGCATGATTTCATTCACCTGTGCCTTCTGAGAATGGAAGAACTCGCGTTTTTTCAGCAGCGCAAGACTGTCAGATGATATAAGCACAAACAAACAAGTTAGTTGAACAGCTTCCATCAGAAGAGCCCCAAGGAACAATTTAATGGTAACAGGATATCAAGAACATAAGCAGAATACCTGGGGTCATCTAGATCAACCGGGAGCTTCCTTGCCCTATCAGACTGTAGAGCTGTTCGTTCTGGTACATTGATCCCTGAAAATATAGAATACATCAGGAAAATCCGCGAAAATTATGGGCAACATCAGGAACAATATATGCAACAGATTTCAGGCAATATACGAATCGGTTATCCACCAGAACAAGGAAAAGAGAGTAAACATGCGGTCAGGACACCCTGACACTAGGAGTGCCAGAGCACAAGAAAAACAGAAATCCAGGCAATATTGTAGGTTTTCCTCTGCATGCTAGCAGAATTATAATGACAAATCTACAATTAACCCGTTCACAAGACACCAGACAGTAGTTAGTCAGGAGACTTTGCTAAAAAAAGCTAGTCAGGAGACCATATCGACCACAATCAACACTGAGGGAAAGGTTGACATTGCTGAACCTTCTAGGGTTCCTAGCATGCTGCAGTGCATGAAGTGTTTAGAAAACTGTTTTGAGGTTGGTTTGGGATTAGGATGGGGCGTGGGAGAAGAACTCGCATTTGGGTCTGCAATCTGACAGGATACTAGACAGCAAGATAGGCATTCCAACACAAAAATGAGACTAACATTTTGAGGGTTGGCAAAACAGGGCTGACGATAGTGGCAAATAAGGGCAAGGTTTTAGAAACGGGTGCACTGAAAGAACAGGCTTAATTGGTGACAAACTGAGGACCCTGACAACATTCGATAGCATATAATTTGTTTTCCCAAGGAACAAAAATCAAACATGATAAGAAATGTGAAACATTTCAACCGACTGAATACTGGATAAATAGATCAGAGATACTATGCTGTTCCCACTTGGATGTAGTTTGTTCAGTATACCAAGATCCCATTATATGTGAAACATACCATTTTCCTTTGGGGCATAATCCACCACAGACCCGTCCTGGGCATCTTTCGATGATCCTGATTCAGTCATTTCTGCAGGTGGAGGAACTGTATTTCGTGGTGATCTTGGTTCCACAATATCTTGGTCCACAGGCATGGTCATTCCAGGTGATCCTAATTCCATGATATGTGGATATACATCCTTCGTCTTCTCAGTTGTCGTTTCTGATATTTTACACCTTTTAAACCTTGATGATCTGACAGAACAAAGTTAGGAAAACTGGGCAGAGAATTTAGAATTGTTGAAAGTAATGGAGTATGAGCGCACCGGTAGAAAAATACTCTACTGCCTGGATCATTTCCTGCAACAGTCGGAAGCTGGGAAATAAAGAGAGAATTAGCTTTCCCAATTTAAAGCAGTATTTTTTTATGAAAATGGAGCTTTAAAGCCAGGCATGTCAAAATTATGCCCAGATCATGTGGGTCAGGATCCTAACCGATCCCAGCTAACTCAAAAGGCAAGGGTGCACCCAAATTGGGCCAATTGGGTGTAGCCTTGACTTTTGGATTCAAAGAAAGCAAAACAAAGCTAGGAACAATATTGAGAGTGTACTGTAACATCCACACGAATGTTATACTTGAAACACTAGTAAAGTACTGAATTCAGCGACAATGTTTCCAAATATACCAACATCGTTTTGTTTCTCAGTTAATGGATGGTGAGTACATGCAACATCCTTTATCACAACTTACCTCTTCTCTCCTGGCATCGATCTTCAGACTAACATTAACAGCTTGGTACTCTTTAGATACCTGTGTCGATAAGAAAAAAAGAGCTAATTATCAAACAGTGCGATTGAAAAGGATTTTGCAATGGAGATTTCAGAGGATAACGAACCCAGAACTCGAACCGGAATAGGTCATGTGACGAGGTTAAATGACATTCCAGACCCTAGTATCACAATAAAAATCACAATAAGAGATATGGCTCTAGTATCACAACAAAAAGTAAAAGGCTATCGATTTTAACAAAAAGATGAAGTGGAACTATGGAGAAAGAAAACAAAAGCAGAATTTCCTGAGTAGAAAGATAAACATCACTGTCATGGTGCAAAACAACAAGAAAATATTTTCTTTACTCATAAATGTAGCAAGTGAGATTATCTTTAGAACCGTCACTTGGCAGCAACTGGAAACATATGGGTATATGACATAAGCTAAACAAAATGAATCTTGCTTCAGATTTTACCTTGAAGCTTCCACATGGTACCAAGCAAAAAGAGCAAGTAAAGTCTTCTGTAACTGGTAAGAAGGAATAGATGTATCAATAAGAAATAACTTCTAGCAAAAAACAGGTAAAACAGGAAACAACATTCTGGATCTTGACCATGAACAGCAGCCAAAGAAAGTACCAACGTATGACAAATCAGATGCAGCTTGATGTCAGAAAGACACACAACAAACTAGAGACGACTTCTTGCCAAAAAACATATTTTCTACGACGTTTTCCTTTAGCTTCAAAAAGCATACTTCCGCAGGAAAATCACTAAAATTGGCAATGAAATGATGACTTCAACTTCAGCACCATGTGCAAAACAGAAATTTAACAGCATGTACATAATGGATACATCAACACACACAAACATGTACATAATGGATACCAAAGTAAGTTATCTTGTCTTGCAGTTCTTCGAGGATATTATCACATCACAAATATTTTGACACAATACAAACTTAGTAGCATAAATCAAAAAGTTGCCACAATGCTGATACTGCTTCAGGTTCTTGAGTTAATGTGGAGTTTGCTATGGCAAAGGCGGTTCTTAAATATTCCATGCAAAATAGGTATTAACACTTTAGTCAGATCAAACAAACTCATGATACCAAAGTCAGATTGGTTAAGTTTAGACTTAGGATACAGAGTCCTAATTTCTTAGCCTTCGGTTGAATTGAAGCTCTTTTGAAGCTAAGCAAGAAAACACAAATAAATTGTTTGTACTCATCTCTTTACATTCTTTATTTTCTCCCTGCCGTTATATCTTCTTAGTTTCTGCTATTCTTCCTCTCTCAGCGCCTATTGTTCATCTCCTGCCGGCCTAATTTGTTCCCCAACCAAACCACAAGTCACAACTAAATATCCTTACCCACATACACAACATGGATACAAAGAAAAGTCACTAGTTTCCATCCAAACAAAGATACAAAAAGTGGATATGGGAAAAGCATTGAACATGGGACAGATGCCAATACATGATGCAAACAAGCGACACTGAAAAGAGACCAAGACGGAGATAGATAGATAGATAGATAGATAGATAGATAGATAGAGAGAGAGAGAGAGAGAGAGAGAGAGAGAGAGAGGGAGAGAACAAACCTTCGCTTTTGTACAAATTTTTGTAGTACTTGTAGTTAAAGAGCACATTGCCTGTTCGTAACCTGTAGAAACAACATTTACAGTGAAATTTGTTATATCAAAGTTGAAGTGTATTTGACAAAAAATGGAACCCAACTACACAAG
>LR880967.1:116880-190326 GCA_904067115.1 Aegilops sharonensis
AAAAGTATCCGAAAGGGCAATGTGAGGGTGAGTAGCATATTAATTTGCTGGATAAGAATCCAGTCGACACCCTTGCAAGCCCAGTTCACCACATAAACAACACACAATGATCTGATCAAGACATGAACACATCCTCCTATCTCCCCTCCTTTCCTATCGCATCGCATGGTCTCTGCCTTCTCACTTGTCACCCCTTTCAGTTTCCTCGTCAAATCCTATCTTCCTCACCCCCACTTCCATAGTTGCTAAGCCAAGGTGGCGCCAGAAGCCATTCGCCTGGTTGACACGCCTAAGGGAAAGTTGATTAGGTGTCACCAACCAGCAACCTGGTAAGAAGTTACGGCGGCAACATCCTCCATGTGCTGTAAGGCAGCTGTGCTCCCGGACATGTTCCCACCAGAACACAAAATATAAGTTGTGTGTTGAAAGTTTCTGAAGGTTTCTTTACCCAGTCAAGAGTTGAACACATGATCTAGTTGATGTTTCTCAGACTCTGAACCGAAAGGTTCCCAAAATGAGATTCCTTCGAATCTTAGTTTGCTTCAAATGCAGCAGAAACTAGAGGAAAATCGTATTAGCTGTGTGTTGGTGTGATTCTTGAGAGCTTGCAATCTACTCAACCTAGTTGATACAGATGCGCTTTTAGGCCAGACCACCTAAGGCAGGACTAGAAGTAGTGAACATGATATGCAATGATTTGTATTTTACTCACAAGAGCAAATAAATCTCATGTTTGAGGGATAAAGCAATAAGCGTTTAGAACATGCATTTCCTATAATGGCAGGACTAGAAGTAGGGAACCAAGCATGCATTTCCTATGTATGTTGAGTTGCTGTTACCTTATGATTTTTGGTAGTAACGACTGTGGGATATCATCATACGAGTAAATATTGTAAGGAGATAAACGCATGTTTCTTGCACCAGCCTCTTGTACATCTATGCTTGCTTTTAGTTTATATGAACCCTGCAACATAAAGAGATCGAGGATCTAAGCAAAGCTACTGGAAATAACTCACAATTTTCAGCAAACTGAAGTGTTGTTATACTCCAGAGAATATTTACCCGGCAAATTTGGAAGCTACAACAATTATATTACACAAAGAAGCGGAAAAAGAGCTTACTGTAGCATTTGCCTTTAGAGAACAAAATGTCAAACAACTGTCATGCTCAAGAAGTGATGGCTGTGTGCATACCAGAAGAAGAAAAGCTGAGTCAGCAAACAATTTACATCGAAAGCAAAGATGATAGAGAAAACTGAGATTGAAAACAAGGAGACATGTATAGGTCATGTCCTTGGTTGCCAATTTACCACAAGCAGCATAGGTCATGTATTGTTCTACAGGCCTATCGTTCCACTTAGCAAGCATTTTCAATGAAAGAATAGGTATTAATTTGCACCACTCATAAGGGTACAACTGGGAATTTACACCATATGATGAAGCTCGAACAGTTTTTTGTGTTAAGTAAATATATAAGAAAAGGCAGTCAAAAGTTGAAAGTACATGTAGCAATATGCATTATAAATCGTCAAAACTCAAACAGGTGATTTCTTTTCGTGGAGAAACTGTCATATAACAATGGTGGCTCATCTATCCCATAATTATGAATCGAACTGAGGATAATAAAAAATGGAATAAAACGTCAGAATATGCAACATGTGCATTAATAACTTTGGAGCATACCTCTATGAAACCTGGGTTCATACTTATTTCTGAAGTTAATTCCACAGTACGCCCCAAACTTAAAGTTACACAATCCAGAGACGAACCAAGTGAATCAATTGGTATTTTACCCCAGAAACATTGGCCTCCAAGCTCTAATAAAATGTACCAGATGTACAATAGTTAGTCCATCAATAAGACCACAAATGGATTTTGCATTCCTGAGATACAAAACCAGTGATTATGTTTATAATAATTTAAAGGCACAAGTTTGAGACTATATTTGCTAACAGTGGAAGCTACAATAAAGAGAAACCCATGAACATGGTGAAAGATGAATTTATATTACCCACAAGAGAGAGGGACTTTGGCATGTCGAAAACTAACCACACATTTTTTAGGATAGTTTATTGCTTTGACCTTAACTACTCTAAAAAAAGGCACTCAGTGTACCACATGCGTCTGTTGAGGGTTTGCTTGTTTGCCACTCATACAGGGTGTGTGCTGGATACTGAATATTATTAAGCTTAAGAGTAAAGTAAGGTTGCCCCCTTCCATCTTTTGGATGCAGAGGTTGAGCAATGGCTTCTAGCATCCATTCAGCCAAGATTTTGGTGTTTGAGAAAAACAAATAGATTAACCCCAATATAACAAACTACTACCTCTGTAACTATTTATAAGACGTTTTTAGAGTCTATGACAGTTTCAAAAAACGTCTTATATTAAGTAACAGAGGGAGTCATAACTTACTTTGAGGAGAAGAATACTCCGCATGGTTCTCTGAACAGTTTTCACTAAGATTTTGCCCACCTTGCCCTTTTGAAATGAAGAGAAAAATGGAATCAGATTTTGTGACAGCGAAGAAGCGTTATCCACAAATAATCACATAGGATGCAGACTATACCACGGCTAATAAGGATAATGTCAAGGCTGCGAACTTGGGAGGTTGATAAACTCTTCATATTGGGGATGGTGAATGTGGCTTCAGTGTGGCCACTGTCTCCAGATTCACAGAAGGATGTCAGGACACAAGCCCGGCTGAACCGATACATTGGAGAATGCTGCAATGTGAAGCTACCAATAAGAAAAGAGACCATCTGATAGAAGACACATAACACTATCTTCCATGAACTTAAAAGGTGCTGTGCTTACCCCTTCACCTGGAGCATCCTTACTAGATCTAGCTAACAGAACATGGAGAGGAAAGATACCATGTGCTGGCAATCGAGTATTTGCGCTTTCAGAAATCGATACTGATATCTGAATCCTACAGTTATCAGCACAAACAAACACAGGTCAGTATTTGCCAGGAACGCAGGTCAGAAATATGAAATAATGCACCCATAGGGTGAGAAATACTTCATTTTAGAATCATTCAATATGTTTACCTCTTTTTCCGCTTTGCTTCTATCTTATACCGAAGGCATCTTTGAAGCGAAGGGGGCTGCAAAATCTCAACTGAGTCACTGGTATCTAAAAGTAAAGTTGCATAAAAGAACAGTTACAAGTATGGGACAAAATCTTGCTACCTTTTCAGTGGCTCTTTGTCGAATAATATTGTACAGCTCAAGCGGCTTGCAGTATAATGCTAAACTTTCCTTAGCGGAAAGTTCATCATCTGGAGATAGCTGGGCTCTTGACTTCTGACCACACGTCTGTTCTGTGGACCTGGGGTAACTGAACCCATTGTTCCTACACAAACAACAGATGCATCAAAGAAAAAGAAGAATCCATCTCATATCAAGAACAAGGAAACCATCCACTATCATACAGAACAACTTGACTGGTTCCCATAACTAGCCAACTGTAATATATGGATCCCCAGTGAATAATCACTCACTGCCAGAGATAGCCATTTACCAGCAAAACTCACATGGAACCCCATATAAACCTAAGGACATCAGACCTGACATGCTTCACAGTACACGGTTATTCCAACATTGAGTAAAACTGTAAAAGCGTTCAGTGGTTTATTAACAGTAGACCTCTACAATGCCAAAAAATCATATGGAATTTGGATTCCAGACCTACCTACCAGACAGTGACAGAACCTTGCAGTTTGCAAAACAGCAACGCGGAGACACTCAAAGCAAAAGAAACATAGAGGTAACACATAACAGTAAAATTAGCAAAGAGGGTAGTGGATTACGCTGTATCATGATTAGGTAAAGCTAGACCAGGCATCCTCGCTGTCAAGCACTTCGACTCCCGCTGGGTCACAGGAGACCACCGAAATCAGCACGTACAACAAGTGTCTGCACAAAGAACCATATACACAGATTTTGCATCAGTAAAAAGGCATAAAAATCTGCAACTAGGTAACCAAGAAGTGGATTAGATCCTGCAGAAAGATGTGACTGCTCATGACTGGAAGTAAGATAAAACTGCGACAAATCGAATCAAGGACTTACCAACAAAAAAGGTGTTACCCTGGCTAGATCTACAATGACGGCCAGAGGAGAGCAGCCGCTCTTTATGTAGGCCCGGCAAAAGAACGGTGGCGGCGAAGTGGTTGGGATAGGGTGCCTGGCTTGCTTGACTTGTTTCCCGCGCCTGGTAAGATCCAAATGGAGCGTGCGAGCAAGCCCTAGTAGGGAAGGGGATGTGGATCCAGCCGTGCTGCATGTATTTTCAGTCGTCCAATTAACGAAACAAGCAAAAATAAAGGAAGCAGTGTGAAAACGAGGATGTGCTAAATTTTGAGTGCTGGCAGGCATACTGATCTGAATGTACTGCTGCCACATATCAGTGGTGTTCATCATACATACACGTCAATCCAGGGACGGGCGATGGATAGTTTTCAATTCAATTGATCTAGTGTTGCTTTTCTATATATTATTATTTGCCATTTGATAATTCAGATTATTGTTGGCATCCATTTGTCAAGCTATCTTTAGCAATACGATACATAATATGGCCTTATTTGGGCCAAGATGGCCTGGGACACGTTGAAAGATCCTGGGTCGACTGAAACCATGCCCAAGGGAGGAGCCTGAACTGACCCTCCAGCCAGCATGTCACCAGAGCTCGGCGAAGCACATAGACACAAAAACAGAAGGATGTGGATGAAGAAGGAGTAGGCTCAAGGACAACTCCAACAAAGCAAGTGGAGGCTCATTGCCTGCCTGCAAGCTTGGTTCCTAATTTACCTTTTGGTTGTGCATAAGTTACACACCCTTGAGGTAGATGGCAGCATGGACACGCGATGGGGAAGAATCTGTTAACACCCAACACAAGATTTTTTTTTAACATGACAAGCTATGAAGAGAAGATGGATGATAGTTGACAAATTCCTTGATGCATAATTTTTTTGTCTAATTCACAGTAGGTTCTCTGTCTGCAGAGCAGGCAGATAGACAGTAAATAAAATAAAATGACCAGATTCCAATTAAGCCCCCCATACTAGGCTCTCTCCTCTCTATACAGGTCACGGGTCCCGAGCCGAGCCGGCGAAGGAAGGAGAGGGGGAGGAGGAGGACGGAGGAAGCGAAGGAGGGGGCGGATCTGCTACCTCCCGAGTTGAGGGCCGTCCAGGAGAAGGGGTGGGGCGGCGGCGAGTGGAGGACCGGCCAGGTGCAGGGGCGGGGTGGCGGCGAGGTAGACACCTTGAGTGAGCTCTCCCGGGGCGGCGGAGAAGGAAGGCGACCGGCGGCGGGGTAGGTCAGGAGGGCTCGCACGAGGGGAGGGGGGAAGGGGGTCGCGCGAGGGCAGGGGAGGGCTGCTCGTTCGAGCACCCTACCAAACAAACAAAACAAAAGTGGGTCACATAGGGAACCTTTTGGCCTATGCATCCTCCATGCATGCTACCTACCAAACACACCCTAACCGATGCGACGATGGGGTCTCCGAATGGAAGGAGAAGAAAAAGAAAGGCAAATCTGCGAAAGATCTGCCGGCGGCGGACAGAAGGAGGTCAGCCGCTGTTTTAGTAGGCTCCAGCAGAAGAACGGCAGCGGCGGCAAAGTGGTTGGGATTTGGGGCCCGGGTTGCTTTCCTGCACCCGGTCAGATCCAAATGGAGCGTGCGACCAAGCCCTGGTACGGAAGGGGATGTGGATCCGACGGTGCTGCCTGTATCTCAGATGTCCAATTGAGGAAACAATAATCGAAAACAAAAGGTACTAGTATGACAACGGGGATGCGCTTCATTTGGAGTGCAGACGGATTGCCGTATTGATAGTTCTATAAATTGATCTAGTTGCTTTTTTCTTTTTACTTTTCTATATATTATTTGAGATTTAGATTCAGATCGGTGTTCTTCCCCGGGACTCCACTGGTTTTTGGCCAAGATGGCCTAAGACACGTTGAATGGGCCAAGATCCCGGGACATGCCAGCAGGTTGAGACCAGGCCGAAGGAGCCTCAACAAAGCCGAGGACACACAAAAATGAAAACAGAATGAGCTCAGTAAAGCATGAGTAGGATCAAGGTCGGCTCCGACAACACGGGTGCAGGCTGTCAAAACAACAGGGGCATGGATTCAACCGAACCTTGTCTTTGCCCGCATGCTTGGTTCCAGAACTGAGCTTGGCCAATTCAGAGTTCCTCAAATAGCCTACACTGTAAAAAAAATGTGCCAGTACGACGGTTGACACATAGTGGTCGCTGCCCCTCGTCACGATGTGCGACAGACAACATAAACGCTGCATCTCCAGAAGGAGCCTCTGAGGACATCCATCTCCAGAAGCGGCTTAGAGTTCCATCCTTGGAACCAAGACACTACTCGGTCCTGAACGAATAAATCGAACACGCGACATCGCGGCGGGCTCGACACCGAGGCTCATTCTGAACATTGTGCGGATGCCTCTGTGCTGTGTGCGGCTGGTTTCTTGGATTTCTTGCTTTGGGAAGGCAATTAAGGGGAGGGGATCCGTAATCCTGCCAAGAATTAATTACTTGCCATCCAGCGTATAATGGGCTACTGGAAACCGCCGACGACGATGGATGGATATATATATCCCGGAATCAAACAAGAAAACAAAAATGGTGAGTAAATGCTGCCTAGATTGGAACTAGTAAACTAGGAGCGGCGGCGAGGGAGGGAGGGAAGGCGGGGAGGCCGCCGCCTCCGCCCAGTGGAGTCCCGGGGAGCCGCGAGCTAGCTGCCGGCCCCCGTGGGGGAGAAGGGAGTTTGGAGAGAGGGGGCACGAACCTAGGTCAGCCGGGTCGTCGTCGGCTCGGCTCGGCGCGGCGCGGGCTCCCGCTCACGGTCGCCGGTGGCAGCGCGTGGCCGCCGGGGAGGGGCGCGGGGCGCGCGGGAGGAGGGCGCCGGCCGCCGGAGGGAGGGGCGCGCGCGGGGGGGCGGCGGCGGCGGCGGCGGATGAGGAGCTCGTGGGGAGGTAGCTGGTTTGTTTTCTTGGTGGGAGATGAACAATAAACGGCGGGCGCAGAGCAGCTGCACCTGAAATAAATGAAGTGGCTAAAAACCAAGGTTGCGGAAAAATAACATAAAAGCAACTCCAGCAGACCCCGCATCCCGCCGGCGCGCAAAACGCGTTTGCAGTTCGCAGAAAACGGCTTTTGCGGGCCGGCAAGGACGGACGCAGATGTAGACCCCTCCAAACGGACCCGTATAAGAGAGATCGGCGCATTCGGTACCTTCTTCGGAAGAGGTGTGCTGGATATGTAGGATTTTTTTTTTTTGAATGAAAGGGGTTGGCCCCCTGCCCCAACTTTATAGATTGAAGCAGAAAAAGCAGTCACAACCAGATCCAATATGCGCCTAAACAAAGAATAAAGCAACATTCTAGGAGACTACGCTGCCTAGAGCTCGAGAGCAGAAGCTCTCTTCAACAGAACAGGAAACGAAAACTAGGTATTACTTATTACATAACCAAATCAGCAGGAGAGGGAACAAAGAGGATTTCTTCGCGCGCCTTTCATGCTCCCCACCCACACCTCACTTCCAGGCTATCCGCATCAGTTCTCCACGTCTCTTGTCCAACAGAAGGATACACCTTTGCAGCAGAGTTGCTTGAGCTTCGTCGCAGAGAACCTTCCACTGATGCAAATAACAGCTTAGTCTTGCAAGAATGCAGTTCACGTTTCTCCATTTCTGACCCTGAAAACAAAAATTGTTTCTTAGTCTCCACAAGCTCCACAAGGAAGCAGCAATAACCATGTTAAGCACGGGCTTTTTTATGTACTTGCCAGAAAGCAAAGATATCGTCAAAATTAGCAATTCTATCAATCTCAAAGAAGTCGGATACAAATCCCCACACATGTCGAGCAACTACACAGTCAAACATCAAATGNAGACTACGCTGCCTAGAGCTCGAGAGCAGAAGCTCTCTTCAACAGAACAGGAAACGAAAACTAGGTATTACTTATTACATAACCAAATCAGCAGGAGAGGGAACAAAGAGGATTTCTTCGCGCGCCTTTCATGCTCCCCACCCACACCTCACTTCCAGGCTATCCGCATCAGTTCTCCACGTCTCTTGTCCAACAGAAGGATACACCTTTGCAGCAGAGTTGCTTGAGCTTCGTCGCAGAGAACCTTCCACTGATGCAAATAACAGCTTAGTCTTGCAAGAATGCAGTTCACGTTTCTCCATTTCTGACCCTGAAAACAAAAATTGTTTCTTAGTCTCCACAAGCTCCACAAGGAAGCAGCAATAACCATGTTAAGCACGGGCTTTTTTATGTACTTGCCAGAAAGCAAAGATATCGTCAAAATTAGCAATTCTATCAATCTCAAAGAAGTCGGATACAAATCCCCACACATGTCGAGCAACTACACAGTCAAACATCAAATGTTGTACAGATTCGAGCTCTGCACAGGAAAGACAGGAAAGGTCCTCCACCTCCCTTCTTTTAGAAAGATTATCCCTAGTCAGAATTTTATTATGAGCACATAAACACAGGGATACATGTATCTTCTGAGGGCACATAATTTTCCAAAGATCATCTCTGATAGCAGAAACTATCCCCCCAAAGTTGATGCTTTTATAAAAAGATTTCACAGAGTATAACCCCTTAGGTTCCAAAGACCAATTCGGCATATCAGGTTCATCTGATAAGATACACTGTTGAACAAGTCTCAGCAGCAAATCCCATCTGTCAAGCCCACTTTGGTCTACGCATCTCCTAAAAGATAACCTAAGTTCCTGACCGTCCCACACTTGAGCTATAGTGCATTCCGTTTGGTTGCAGATACAATATAAGTCCCAGAATTGCACCTTCAGGGAACATTCCCCAACCCAGGTATCATGCCAAAAGCTAATTAATTCACCATTGCCCAATCTCCATCTGTAGAAATTTTTAGCAGCAGCTAACGCCCAAGTGATGCTCTTCCAAAAGGTAGAGCCACCATCTCCTTTTGCCCAAAGTATGTTGGGAGTATTCACTCTATACTTGTAACGGATGATTTTTTTTCCAATCTGCATCAGATTCATCAAAGAACCTTTTGCCCTAGGAAGCTAATAAGGCCATATTAAATTCTTTGATGTTAGGAATCCCCAACCCTCCATATTCTTTCCTCCTAGTAACAAAACCCCATTTAGCTAGATGGTATTTGTGTTGATCCCCAATATTACCCCAAAAGAAGTGAGCCATTTGGGAGTTAATGGCATTGATAGCCCATTTGGGAAACTTAATGACAGACATGAGATAGGCAGGTATGCTAATCAAGCATGCACATAGCAAGATAATTTTGCCTCTATATGTGAGATATCTCCCAAGCCATCCAGAAATGCCCTTAATAATCCTATCTATAATGGGCTGGAGATCCTCCCTTTTCAACTTGTCATAATGTAAAGGAACGCCTAAATATTTAATAGGAAAGCGCCCTTTTTTGCAACAGAAAATCTGGGCAAAGTCATTAGCCACTCCCTCATCAATATTGATGGTCATTAAGTCACTTTTATGAAAGTTAATTTTCATCCCTGAAAGTGATTCAAAACATGATAAAAACCATTTAAAGTTCCTGGCTTTATGAGACTGGATATGTAGGATTCTCCGCGAAGTAGTCTTGCATCAGCATCTCGTTCCCAAGATGACGGTTCCGGGGAATGCAAAGCCGCCCGACGGTCGATCCTCGCCTTCTCTTCCGGTTCTCGTCTTCGTGCTCCTTCACGGCAAGTGCCGTGACTACTGTCTGCTGCCGAAAGTTGGCAAGCATGGTCTCAACGTTCGAGTCGTCGGACGGACGAATCGGTGAGCAAGAACTTCTCGCATGGGCTCAAATCCATCTACATGCACACAGGCGCGTCAAGGAACTATAGCGCTCACTCGCAAATATCACAAAATACGCACTAACCGGTGGAGGATGCGGCGGGTGATCCCGGGCGGCGACGAGGGGCGGGCTTGACGGTGGTCGATCTCGGCGGCGACAGCGACGAGGGCGCTCTTCTTGCCGGATCCGAGGGGGAGGGGGGTCGGTGCAGCGTGACAGCGCGGGAGGATGGTGGGCGGCCCCGCCGCGCGTTTCTACCCGTAGATTTGGCGGAATCGCCGGCGGCGGGCGGGCGGAAGCAAGGGCGGTCGGCGATGGAGGGAGTAGGGAAAATGCGCGCGGGCTGAAATGTCCCTCCCGCCAACTACTTCTCTGTGATGCAGGGCACCGCAGCCGTGACGGGGAAACCCGGGTATTCGCAGGTTGGGGCCGAGATTTTGCCGCACCCCCTAAAAATTTTTGCGGGCCAGGGCAGGATGCGAGGTCTGATCGGGTAGGTTTTTTCGCCCCGACCCGCATTTTGGCGGTTATTTTCCGGGTCGGGGCGGGATGCGGGGTCTGCTAGAGTTGTTCTAAGAACAAAAGGTAAATTGTCATTTGCCTGCAGTAGAAAACTTATGCATGAGGAAATTTAGTTCATGGTGAATATGAAATGTGACGGTGCATGTAGTGACCTATTCATGTGAACTTTACCTCTTGGATTCTATGTTTGGTCAATGAGTCAACCTTGAATAGTGACAGTCAAACTCCTTCTGTCGGGATCGTTTAACTCTATTTCCCTATCTTTCATTACTATATGTAATGGATGACTCGGCAATTAAGGTCGTTAGACCAACACATTTCACTGCAAACACATGTGATATCTAGTGACAAAAATCCTCGTGACGGGGGAAGAATTGTCACCTAAGACCATTTTCGATGACGATGACTGTCACAAGCCGAGGCTCGCCCAGGGCTACCCCTTGGCATTTTGGGTGACGGTTTGGTCTGATTTTCTTTTTTTGTGGCATCTCCGTGGTGCATTTTGTATTTGGTCTCTTTTTTCTTTATTGGTAGGAGCAACACCTTGCAATGATAAATGATACACTTTATAATGAAACGGTTCAACTGAATAATCATAACTCAAAATCAAAACATGAGAAAAACTCTATATGAATGCCTCTGGCAGTATACTGATACGTCTCCAACGTATCTATAATTTTTTTATTAGAAATTTTATTGTCCAATGCTATTATAGTATCAATCATCATGGATGTTTTATATGTCATTATATATCTTTTTGGGGACTAACCTATTAACTTAGTGTCAAGTGTCAGTTGCTGTTTTTTTGCTTCTTTTTGGTTTTCTAGGATATCAGTACCAAACGAAGTCCAAATGTCATGAAACTTTTGATGATTTTTTTCAGGACATAAGAGACCCTAGAAGCTTCTGGAGGGGGTCAGAAGACGAAAGGGTGGCCCACAAGCCACCAGGGCGTGCCAGGGGGTAGGCGCGCCTTGGTGCCTTGCGGGGCCCTCGTTGCTCCGCTTGACCTAATTCCGCCTCTATAAATTCTCTAAAATCGGGAAACCAACATAGAGCCACCCAAAAAACTTTTTCTGCCGCAGCAATCTTCTGTTCTCGTGAAAATCCCATCTGGAGGCCTTCCTCAGCACTCTACCGGTGGGGGAATTGACCATCGAGGGGCTCTCACTACTAGGGAAAACCCTAGTAGTAGTGCTTGAAAATCATATAGCAGTAGCGATGGGCCAAGCGCTACAGCTAAGTTGTAGCAGTAGCGCTTGTCAGGCCAGCGCTACTGGTAAGTATGGTTAGCAGTAGCGCTGCCCTGATCGACGCTGCCGCTAACTCTCTGTAGCGCTTGAGCAAATGAAGCGTTGCTGCTAATCAAGCGCTGCTAGTAGATGCTTTCCAGCGCTGCTGGTAAGTATTCCTGCTTTCACAGATTTATACCCCCTCTACGTATTTGTGATGTATTTATACATGCTCATGTGAGGAAGAAACATGGATTAGATTCATTTGGATGAAGAGTTCCCCGGAAAACCAGGAGCCCCTCCGGAGGCGATAGGGTTTTCGGTGGAAAAGGCGGCGCCCGTCGATCTCTCGTTGGCGGGGCACACCGATCCTTGATCCGGGGATGGCAACGTCCACGGATCCCAGTGCTAGTTCAGGAGGGCTGCATTCGCTGAGGACGGCAAGGGCTCGAATGGAGGAGTCCATGGGCAAGCTGGATCTCACCGAGGAGGAAGCCACCTCGCTAGTGGTGGATGATCTTGATGAGGGGATCCCGCAGAAGTGGTGCATCGCAGGCAGGGTTTTGCATCGGAGAACTCTTCACATACGGACCATTGCCAACGCATTGAGGCCGGCCTGGGGAAACCCTAGGGGTTTGTTCTTCAGACCGGTGGCTGAGAATACCTATGTGGCGGAGTTTGAGAATCGCCGCTACCGTGATCATGTGCGAGAGGGATCTCCGTGGCACGTAATCAAGCATGCAGTCATTCTAGCAGATTTTGAAGACTGTATGAGACCGTCAGAGCTTAAGTTTGACAAACTTCAGTTGTGGGCTAGGGTTCCTAATCTTCCCTTCAACTTGTAGAATGAGAATTGGGGGAGAATGATTGCAAAGAGATTGATCAGGCTGCGACATCGGTTCACTTTGATCTGGTGGGAGGATTCCTGAGAGTGAGGGTCACAGTAGATGTGACTAAGCCATTGAGAAGGTGGATCCTGATTGATTCTGCTAAGAGAAACTCTAGGGACTGGTACGACATTCAATATGAACATGTCCCTAATTTTTGCTTCTCATGTGGTCGCTTAGGCCACTCGGATCTGTTTTGCCCTACTCCGGGTACCCATAATGAGAAGGGGGACCTGCCTTTCAATACCAGCTTGCAGGCACTGGAGGACAAGAAGGGCTCGAGCTCGAGCGATAGTTCATCTAAGGAGCCGCAGAATTCAACAACTAGTAAGAAAGATGCTTCCTCGACAAACAACAAAACAGGTGGTACTGCTGAGGTCAATTCTCCAACAAAGAGAGTTCCTCTGAAAAGAAAGGGTCGACCACAGCAGGAAAAGATTTATCGTAGGGTAGAAACGCTGGCTTTGCCAAGTACTGAGAACACTCCGATCACCGGCAGTACCTCTACTGATATGATGATCTTTCAAGCGAAGGCAAAGGATGGCTCAGTTGTACCAGATGAGAGGGGTGGAGAAGTAAAGGTTATGGAACCAGACCCAAAGAAGAAGAAGCCGACTCCGCCATCATCTGAAATTTCGGCAGAGGCTGCTGGGCAGCCCTGCCAGTCGCAATGAGATGTCTAAGTTGGAACTATCGGGGGCTTGGGAACCCTGACGCAGTTCGGGAGCTTCGCAAAATTGTGAAGCAGGAAGGGCCCGCCCTGCTCTTTGTGTCGGAAACGAAGATTAGGGCAAAGAGGGTAGAGATTTTTGCAACGCAGCTTGGGCTTTGCTGGCTGTTTTGCGGTGGATAGTTCTGGACTCAGTGGTGGAATTGGCCTTTTTTGGTCAAGAGAAGTGAAAGTTGGTTTACAAAGCTTCATTTCTGGGCACATTGATGTAATGGTTCAGAAAGCTAATTTGACATCTCCGGAATGGAGGATGACGGGGTTCTATGGAGCTCCTAGGAGTGAGGTTAGGCGCCATAGCTGGAGGTGTCTGAGAATGTTGTATACAATACCACACCAAGCTTGGCTATGCCTTGGAGATTTTAATGAGACCATGTTCGGTTCAGAGCACTTCAGTAGAGCTGATCGACCGGAGTGGCAAATGCGAGCGTTCAGGAAGCCTTAGAAGACCGCTCTTTGCAGGATCTCGGTTTCACAGGAGTACCGTACACATGGGATAATAGACAAGGGGGCAAGCTGAACGTGAAAGCCCGGCTTGACAGAGGTGTAGCAAATGGTCTGTTCTTACAGAGATTCGAGGCGGCGCAGATTCGACATATCAGTGTTGTGGAATCAGACCATTGTTTTGTTTTGGTTGAGACCCAGGAAA
Source organism: Aegilops sharonensis (assembly GCA_904067115.1). Classification (NCBI taxonomy): domain Eukaryota; kingdom Viridiplantae; phylum Streptophyta; class Magnoliopsida; order Poales; family Poaceae; genus Aegilops; species Aegilops sharonensis. The sequence goes on from LR880967.1 coordinate 130,733, forward strand.
CATAGTTTAAACGGGGACCAAAACCTTTTCGTTATGAGGATGTATGGCAGTCCCATGTGGAGTATGACAAATTCGTTGCAGAAGCGTGGCGACGGAATCATGCTACACCGGGCCTTGCAGGTATAGAGGAGACCCTACAGAAGCTTCAAACTGAACTTGGGGCGTGGGGTGCTCAAGAGTTCGGGTGTCTTGCTAAAAATGTGAAGAAATTGCAGAAAAAACTAGAGGTTCTGAGGAACACTACAAAAAAAGACACATCCGTGACATTTTGGGCCGAACGAATTTTTTTTCTGTCATACATATGACACTTCTATGACGATAATTGTGACAAAACCCGGTATCATCATAGATGTGGTGGGCTCCTACTTCCATGACAAAAAATCATGACAGAAAATGGGCTTTTCGTCCTAGGCGGGCCAGAGACGCAGCTGCATGACATTCTTTGGGCCGTCCATGACGGAAAAACCGTGGTAGAAGCGAGGGCGAGGAAAATTTCGGGGAGTTCCCGGTTACGGTGGGTGGTCGGGGGCCGAGCGATGCGCGTTTCTCTCATAAACGTACGTGTGTGTGTGAGGCGTTGGCTCTAACTGAACCCGAGCGAGGCGTTGGGCTTTAACTGAACCCGAGCGATTGCACTGCAGGCTACGCGTTACTGAACCCGAGCGATCGATCGATGGCTGTTAACTGAACCCGAGCGATCGATTCCTTCGCTACTGCTGCTAACTGAAGCCGATCGATTGGATGAACAGTGAGCGTTGCAGGGGGGGTGGATGAACAGTGAGCAGTGGCGTTGCCTCTGGATGAACAGGACCCCCGTGGTGTGGAGGGTTGGATGAACAGTAGACGATGGAGGGGTGCCCGTGGAGGGGTGGTTGAACAGGACCCCGTGGTGTGGAGGGCTGGATGAACAGTAGACGGTGGGGGGCTGCCCGTGGAGGGGTGGTTGAATAGTAGCCGGTGGAGTAGCGCGCGGTGGAGGCTGGATGGACAGGAGCCCGTGGATGAACAGTCGCAGGTGGAGGCTGGAGGAGGTCGACGGTGGATGAACAGTAGCCCGTGGAGTCTGGAGGAGGTTGACGGTGGAGATGAACAATATCCCGTGGAGTCCTGTTTTGCGGTACGCCACACCCCTCCCGATGAATAGGACCCCCGTTTGGACCGTAGCGCTCCAACACAAGTCCGTTTTGTCCGTTTTGCAGTACGCCACACCCCTCCCGATCAACAGGACCCCCATTTCGACCGTAGGAGGTCCGTTTCGTCCGTTTTGCGGTATGCCACACCCCTCCCGATCAACAGGACCCCCGTTTCGACTGTAGGAGGTCTGTTTCCTCCGTTTTGCAGTAAGCCAGACCCCTCCCGATGAACAGGATCCCGTTTCGAACGTGGCCAGTCAAACACAAGGCCGTTTCCTCCGTTCTGCGGTACGCCAGACCTTGTTTCCATCGCCTGTTCCGTCCAAGCCCTCCCGATGAACACGACCATACATTCCGTTCCGACCCAGCCGGTTGGCTCCCCATGAACACGACAACGACACTGTTTCTCCGTTCCGACCCAGCCATGTACATGAGCCCTGGCCGTACGTATATATGCGCGAGTAGGCGTTCGAGACCCCGCCCGTATGTACACATATGTGGCCGTATTTTCTTTCTTGCACCCTGGCCGATGTACGTACGTGTACATGCTACGTGCGCGCCTCTACTACAACACGTGTGCGCCTTTATATCCACCAGTATGTACGTACACATTCGCGACCAGAATGGCAACGCTACGTACGCTTATACCATGTGGGTCCCGACTGTCAGGCACTTCCTTGAGTGTGAAGATGTAGTTGGTGGGTCCCAACAGTCAGGGGGGCAAGTCGTTTTTTTTGCCCGAACGCACTTCCTTGCATGCGAAGGTGTGGCTGGTGGGTCCCAGCAGTCAGGGGGGCGAATCATTTTTTTCCCGGACGCACTACCTTGCGTGCGAAGATGTAGCTGGTGGGTCCCAGCAGTCAAGGGGGCGAATCGTTTTTTCCCGGACGCACTTCCTTGCGTGCGAAGATGTAGCTGGTGGGTCCCAGCAGTCAGGGGGCGAATCATTTTTTCACGAAATACGGTGGCCCATCCGGTGGGTCCCCGCTGTCAGGTGGAGGAAAATTATTTTGCGGGTAATAAGGAGGCACTGCCGATGGTGTGGCGTACCCAGCTGTCAGCTTCTCCACTTACAGTCCACGTCCGATGGAAGTCGTTCCTTGACCACGTTGACCACGCCGCGCCGAGAGCACCACGGCGATGGACGACGGAGAGGCCTAGGAAGGGGACGACGCGGAGCCGGGAAAGACGCGGCAGTGGATGCACACGCAGAGAGGAGTACGCGGGTTCACTGGTTCGGCTGCGCTGCCGTCGCCGCAGAATAACAGGGGGTGTGGGTGAGTGGAGGGATGGCTTGGCCAGCGGTGGGAGTAGTAGGGGGCGGTGAGGCCTCCGCGGCAGCACAGCCGGCCACGGAAGGCAGGAGCAGGCGGCACGACCGGCGCCACTGGCTGCTTTGGGCGGCTGGAGCAAGAAGACCAGAGGTTCAAGAAGCACGACGACCGTTGGATGGACATCGTACGGTCACTGCAGCTAAAATCATTTATATTGACTAAGTTGACAAAGCCCTTGGTACGTCAACTTATTAGGCCCACAGGCCAGCTTCTGAAACAGTGCGCCCCAGATGTCAGGGGAGGAATCATTTTTTGGGCGGGTGAAGCTAGAATATCCGAGATTGAAGAAGAAGCACGGCATCCGTTGGATGGACATCCAACGGCCACTGCTGCTAGAACTGTGTGTTGACTATAAATTGACAAAGCCTTACATACGCGTCAACTCTATTTTTTTAGGGGACACGTCAACTTAGTAAGGCCAGAAGTGTGTGGCAGAGAACTTATAGCCCATTTGAGATTTGTAAGAATGTGCAGCCCATTTTTGAATTCTAATGGAATTTACTACAACTCATTTACAGTTTGTTAAAAGTACAACCCATTTTAACCAACCGTTCAAAACAGAATTCAACAAAAATTCCCACATTTTGATGGGATCTGAAATATTTTTATCCTGAAATTTCTAGTCAAATTAAATACAATTTCAATATAAATTTATATTACGTAAAAATCCAACGAAACATTGCGCTCGCAACAATTAATGAAATTAAAATTTTCAATATCCAAAAATAATATTTTATAAAGTAATTACGTGTTTGGTGCGTTTTTTATAGTTACTGCCCAGTTTTTATAATTACATCCCATTTATTATTTCTTAAAGCCCATTTTCTTGTTAAGCCTAATGCATCCTTCCTAGGAAAGATTTGCAGCCCAGCGGGACGGAGAATAACAACTTGACCTTGCCTGGGTATTCCTAAAAAAAGTATAGATGGGCTAGCCATTTTCAGCTTGAAAAAAATTAATATCTAGGCTGGATATCTGACCTGGGCTAGACGGGCCACAGCCCATCCAGTTAATACCTGCAGCGATGTTTTCGTTGTTGTTCAGAGGAGAAAAATTAATATCTCGGCTAAACATCGAAAAACTCTGCAGTGCTCACACCTCAAAAACACAAATACTGCTCGAGCTGCTTGGTCCCAGCTGTCGGCCGCTTCTTGTGCAATTCTCTCGTTTATTGACTACATAGGTTGACAATGGTGTGGGACCGTGATTTCAGGAAACCAGGAGGAAACAAAATAAATTATAGTTTTATATATCTATATCTATATCTATACTACTTATTATATATATTTATATTTATTTTTTATTTTTTTATATATAGTGTATCACTTTTGAGATGGATCCAGAGCTTCAATCATAACCGTTGGTCTCCAAAATCCAAGGGCTAAGATCAGCCGGATTCGCCATGAACAGTAGACTGGTGTTGCCTCCGCTGTGTTCTAGAATATTCACGTGGCCCTTCCAGGAAAAAAGGCCCATATGCGATGCCTCATGGGCTATATTTTACGGCTTGAGCGCATGACGACTTGAGCCCAGATAAGAAGGTTTGGGAGGAGAATGGGAATAAAAATAATAGAGTAACATACAGTTTTTTAATGAACCTCCAGTGTTTTAGATGTGAATGTACACTTTTTTGTATGAATATTAAAAACAATTGTGGGTGGAATTCCATTTATCAAAATCACTCCATTATAATTTTTTCGTGAGGAGCAGTTCCGGGAGGCGCAGGCCGACGCCGCCTACAACCACCATCTCCTCCAGGAGTACCTGCAGGCGGAGGAGCAGATCGCCGCGGAGCGGGCGGAGTAGGAGGCGCTGCTCGACTCGTACCGCTCCGCCCGCAACGGCCGCCTCGAGCGCTGGCGGTACCGCATGCGGGTGGCGAAGGCTGCGGCCGCCTACAAAGAGGGTGATGAAGCGGGCGAGGCGCTGTTTGGCGAGACCGAGGACGAGGCAGAGGACAATGCCGGCTCCGACGAGTCACCGCTCCGCTGGCGTCGACGATGCCCTGCTCCGCCGAGGCCTCGCGGCGCCAACAACGAGGCAGAGGACACCGCCGGCTCCGCCGAGGCCCCGCCCCGCCAACAACGAGACAGAGGACATCGCCGACTCAGCCAAGGCCCCACCCTGCCGGCAACATGGGGGAGGATTTCCACCGCTCCGCCGAGGCGCCGCCCGCCGGCGACTAGACAGAGGACATCGCTGGCTCCGCCGAGGCCCCGCCTCGCTGCCAACGAGGCCGCACCACACAGAAAACGAGGAAGAGTAGAACACGGTAGGTCGCGCCGCTCGGGTCCAAGTAAGGCCACCGCTGCTACCCTCCGGTTGAAGCCAAGCTAGGCGGGTTGACCATTGACGGCCGGTTAGCTTCTTGGCGGCGACGTGGAGTCGGAGAGCTGCGCTGGAGAAGAACGCTGCTTCTACTTAACTGCTGGTGCAGTTGGCTGACTGACACGTTGGCCCAACAGGCCACATGTCAGTTACGCAACTGCACCTGCAGTTAAGTCACTGAAGCTTCTGTTCGGCTCAGGGGGACACCGGTGGGTAGCTTCAGTTAATTAATTATACCTCCAGCGCACCCCTCCAACAGTGTATGAATGAATTTATTTTGATTAGTTCGAATTCCTGTATCACTGGCATTGGATGAACATGCAAAACAATACGTACTAGCATTATTCCCAGGGTGATCACCTCGTTTGCAGCAGTTTCACATGTACTCCCTCCGGTCCTTTCTATACAAGTTTTGTCTGCAGTCAAAGTATCTCTATTTTGACCAATCTTATGCAAAAAAGTATGCACTTTCACAATGTGCAAAGTAAAAAGGAACAGGAGTACAAAGAGTTTGAGCAGCTTTTTAGCGTTTCTGTACATTGCAATCAAACACACAAGACTAGCAATTCATAGAGATCATTCAAAACAATCGATGATTATGTATCTCAGTGACTCACATGTCAGAAGCAATATTTACTTCACAACTAAAGAATAAAGAAAAAATTGATCGACGCTGCTGACAGCAAGGGCGTCCCATTCGAAAATATCAAACGCATGTCTTAAAATCAATGAGCAAAATTTGACAAGGTTGTCCCATTCCAAAATATCAAATGCCTACGATTGTGGAATGGGCAGGGTTTGCCATCAGTTCGGACATTGACATGGCACCTCGTGCTAAATAAACCAGCTGTTCTTTTTGTGCATTTCCACCAAAATCAACCATATTCGCGCGTAGCTTGTATGATTTCGCCCTTATATGTTGCAACGCCTTGAACTTGCCGACACCTCCTTTCTTGTGGTGGAAATGAATGATTCGATGTATTCATGAACATTTTGTGCAGTTCCCATTGAAATCAAGCTGATCACCCCTGTTTGCACAAATACAAAAAAAGTGATTAGTATAAAGCAAACTGTACTATGAATTGACAGTTTAAACAGGCACCTACGTGGTCCATGTAGAGCACACTTGTAGAAAAATGAAACTCACCAGAAAGAATCCTAGAACAACATTGTACTCACGCATCACAGCAAAAAAATGGAGATTTGTCAGTCCTTCTGAGCTGAAGTTAGTTTGGTCTTGTGGGGAGTAATGTAACCATCCTTCAACTACTCCTTCTGATGTGAATCCTAGAACAACATTGTACTCACGCATCACAGCAAAAAAAATGGAGATTTGTCAGTCCTTCTGAGCTGAAGTTAGTTTGGTCTTGTGGGGAGTAATGTAATCGTCCTTCAACTGCTCCTTCTGATGAGAAGATAGACAAGGCTTCTTTATCCTGGCATAATCGGAACTAGTCACTTCACGTACTCCATATTCTTCTTCAGAGGAAGATGATCCTGTTGTGCAAAGACAAGAGGACAACTAAATGCTAGCATCCCTATTTGGTCGACAAAAGGGAAAGGAAATATTTAAAACAACACAGATGAAGCACTTCTCAAGGACAATACCACTTTTTCATGACAGTATCTAAACAGTAGCACAACACCAATAGAGATGACAAAGCTCAATCATATGGATGAATTAGTGGGCGAGTACCAACCTTTGTCAGGAGGCTTATTGTGTAGAGCATACAGATCAAGCACTTCTCTGGAACCATCTGTTGCTATCTACTGTTGTGGCCATGCTTACTATATACTCCTCGATTAGTTTAATGTTTCCAACATCTTTTTGTGCAGTTCCACTAAAATATATGGTATCTTCAAAGAAGATCCCTGTTTGCACAAGTAGATATAATTACGTATTATATTAAGAGTGTTAGCAAATCAGTGGCAAAACAATTGCTCGTGCCATAGCAATAAATTAAGATGCAAAACTATATCATTACTTGTGTCATCATAGTTCCAGTGCTTCATTACAGCACCGGGAGTTGATTTTTCTTTTTTCGCTTGTTCTTCCCCTTCATCACTTGGTTCAATAACAGACAAGCTTCGCCTTCAATGTAAGATTTGGCATGTCAATTAGGGAGCACAAGTATAGCACTAAACAATGACATTAATTTTCATGTGATCTGATCTCCATGGGTGAGTAGGCCGATAAGGTATGGGTTGAGGCAATAGCCTTGCAACCTAATGTATTTGTTGAAGAGTCAATGGAAGTGCTTTGAATTAACCGTCCCATATGTGAGAAATAAAAAATTTCCGTAGATGTCTCTTGTCTCGCCCGCGTTCTTCCTGCCTGCAGGTAGCCAGGATCAAGAGGAACGAGCCACGAAGAGGCTAAGCGCCGAGAGACCGTGAAGTGTTGTTCTGAATACCAGTGACAAAAAGGTTTAGTATGGTAAGATGGATCCTATCTATAGGGATTCAAGAGGTGTAGTCATTAAACGCCCAAAGCTCTTGTTTGCTTATTGCAATCTTAATTATCGAGGCAACCCCGCAAGACGGAGTGAGTCTTCAATTGCACAAATGACACTTGATGTAGGACGCGTATCGGTCAAGATGTAATTTGGACACATTCCCCCACTTCGGTTTGTAACAAGCACAACTCGGATGGTGACTTCCAGCGCACAAATTAATACTCCCTCCGTTCCTAGATATAGGGTGTATAGTTTTTGGCACGGAAATTAAAGAACACACGTGGAGGGAAAATTTCACAAGTTTCGAGTGAGATTACACATGACTAATTGACATGAGAAAATAGAGGAGCTTAAATGATATAAGGAAATGTAATCAAATCTCTAAAAAAAATTATCCAAACGAGTGGTGCAACGCAATACACCTTATATTTCAGACTTTTTCTCAAAAATCTATACACCTTATATCAAGGAACGGAGGGAGTATCATATTTGGTCCCGTCACAAACATATGGTTGTAAGCATTAAGAGCTCATACTCATGCCTCTTTTTTCAAGTGTTTCCTACAAGTACTACTATTTTGATTCGGCCAAATGTTGTAATTGTTTCTTTAACAAAAGGCTTTAGACCCTAGCTTCAAGGGGATCCTTCTCCCGATGGTTCGATAACTCAGGGTCACCTCTGGGGAAAAGGGTGAGGATCCTTGGTGCTCCATTTCTGGATCATTAAAGAAACTAAACACACATCACCTTTGGTCTAAGATGTACAATACTATCTGCTGGTCTGGTGCGTGCACCAGTGCCGCCGTGTATTTCTTTGTTCTGGTGGTAAACATGGTGAGTAGTGTACATTACATGCATGTAGTTGAGCTGAACAACTGAATTAGTGAGTGAGAATGTGGTGCACTGATTTCCTGTGATCGTGGTCATGTGGCAGCGCAAGGTAATTGGAGAGCCGACAATCTACCACCGCATGGGCTAGCCTCCTTCGCAAACGCCAGTGTGGTTGGCCTACGTAACCATCTAGGAACTGTCCAAATAAATTTGGGACTCGGGGCGATATAAATAAATAGTTTTATACCAAATTTTATTCTTACTTATTTTATTTTTATTATACTACAATATTAGAGAGTATAATTTTTATTATTTAGTTGGTAGAATTAACAACATGATTTATTTCGTATGGTTAACCAGTGTTTTTTGTCATCAATTTTAATGCGTATCATTGATCACTTTTTTATGCTCAATGTAAATTAAGTGGTGTAACATAAGTTATATTTGAATTACTTTTGCTGCGATTACCACAAATTATATAGTGCACATACACATATTTGTCTATATGTGCTTTTATTCATGCATGCATAGTTAGTGCATATATCCATGTTATAGATGTCTCAAGAATAATGTCTAACTAATATCTTAACAATAATTTCTAGTTTATTATTAGGTGTGCATATTTATAGAACCTTGTAAAATATAATTTATACAGTGTGCAAATGTGTTGCAAGGTAGATTTGGTAATAAGTTAAACATATATATGGTATTGAGATAGCACCAAGCACCAACGGGCGTAAACATGTTCCTGATTCAGTTATCTTACATACATTTTTTTAATTTGGTATACTCCTCTAGTCATTTGGTTTCATCTGGTGCGTACAAGAGCTCATGTCGATTTATAAAATTAAAAGTTATGTATAGATTAAACATAGACTAGTTTACATAGATTTTAGTACAACCTGCATGACGTCTATCGAAGAAAAAGACTAACATGCTAACTAAGCTCATTGTTGCCTATTGCATCGCTGCCTATTAGATTCACTGTTTCCTATCATAATGAGCCGAAATACATGACGCATTGGAAACGGCGCAACAGGTTAACAGGCCACAAATGGGCCGATTCTAACCATGGGCTGAATTTGGCCCATTAGGAGAACAAGACCAGAAGTAATCGACGGCCGAAAAGAAACCCAAGAATTTATGGGCCCTGAGTTGGCCGAAAGCTACAAACTGGAAATGGCCCATGTGAATCATGGCCCATTAATCGGTATATAGTAATTTATTTTTTATTATGGGCCAGAGTCACCACAGGCAACTAAAGGGCCCAAAGATACGAAAGGACTCATATGGGCCAAAAGATGTCATGGGCCATACATTGGCCGAAAGTGAAATGGTCCGGTATTATACTAGACGGCCCACATGACGCTGTTGGGCCGAATTAGGAAAGGCCATATAACAGGTCATGAGTTACCGGGCTGTAAAATGGGCTATATGCGAACAGACCGTTAACGGGCTATTCATGGGCCGGCCCACTAGCTTTTGACCAAGTCAAATGGGCCGGTCTTTGTAAGCTTAATGGGTCACTGTTGGGTCGTGCCACATGTCGACATATCATAGGCGCCTATCTGTCCCAATGGCGAGCTGACACATGGTTCCTATGGCCAATGAGATTTTTACACGTGGAAAATCCCCATTGGTCCGGGCTGTTAACGGGTTATTGGATTCAAAACCGAAACCGATAGCATAATGGCGACCCAATACGGTGGATGCCATGTGTCGGTTATCCTTGACGAAAGCATTTCCATGACGCGCCATTTATCGTCATGGAAGTGGGCACTTCCATGATGATAATTTTGGTATTGTCATGGAACACTTCTACGACAGCACAGGTATGACTATCTTGATTCTGTCATAAAATCTTTATGGATGTACATGCATGACAGAAAACGTGACCTACTGTGACAAACATGTATCATCATGGAAGTGTTTATTTAGTGTACTTTGCAAGAATAAAACTAGGAGTACTTTGCAAGATAATAAAAGTTAGTTATTTAGTAGATAGCTTTTTGTAACACAAGAGAAGTACTTCGTCCATAGGCAATCGATAACTAAACCAGTAATCATTATTGCAATTTTACATCAGGGAGGGGCATGAGCTAACTTACTTGGATCATATGCATTTATGAGTAGAATTCTAGCAAGCATCCGCAACTACCAAAGATCATTAAGGTAAAACCCAACAATAGCATTAAGTATCAAGTCCTCTTTACTCCCATACACAAAGACCTACTTACTCGGGTGTAAGCTTCTGTTACTCTCGCCACCCACTATAAGCGAATTAGAAATGTATTGCAACACCCTACAGCGGGAATCCCTCATGCTTGCGCGACACGTAGGGCACCATAGGATAGCACCAAAATAAAACATACAACTCAAACCAATCATGATCATCAATCAACCCATAGGACAAAATGAATCTACTCAAACATTGTAGGATGGCAACACATCATTGGATAATAATATGTAGCATGAAGCACCATATTTAAGTAGAGATTACAGCGGGTAAAAGAGAGGTTACACTGCTGCATAGAGGGGGAGAGAGTTGGTGTTGACGTCGGCAACGTTTTTGGTTTATATTGCCATCACGATGGTTGCACCGACGGCGCTCCGGCGCCACCGGGAGATAGGGAGAGAGAGCCCCCTCCTCCTTCTTCTTCCTTGGCCTTCCCCTAGATGGGAGGAGAGTTCCCCCTCTGGTCCATGGCCGCCATGCCGGCGGAGGGGCAGGAGCCCCTCCGAGATTGTATCTCTCTCTCTATTCTCTTCTGTTTCGCGTTCCTATTTTCTGGCCTTTCACCGTTTCTTAAATTCCTGGAGATCTGTAACTCCGATCGGGCTGAAATTTAACACAACTTTTTCTGGATATTATCTTTCTTGTAGTGAAAGAAGGGAGAGGTCGACAGTGTGGTGTGCAAGCATGGCCTCGCCGCGGAGGAGCACGACCCTACCGTGGAGGATGAGGAGGGCGGGCAGCTCGCCGACGAGGTCAACGACGACAACCCACTGCTGCCACACCTGCCCGCCCCGCCCATGCCCCACGACGCTGTGGCGTCTGGTAGAACTATGTCGGTATTTTCCAAAAGAGGAAGGGATGATGCAGTACAACGACGGTAGGTATTTCCCTCAGTGATGAGACCAAGGTTATCGAACCAGTAGGAGAACCTCCCAACACCACGTAAACAACCCCTGCACACAAATAACAAATACTCGCAACCCGACGTGTTAAAGGGGTTGTCAATCCCTTTCGGGCAACGACACCAGAAATTGGCTAATGAACATGAGAAAGTTGTGATAGATTGGATAGGTGGATCGCAAATAAAACAAGGTGCAGCAAAGTATTTTTGTATTTTTGGTTTAATAAAACTGAAAATAAAATCAATTAAAATAGAACGCGAAGGCAAATATATTAGAGAAGAGACCCGGGGGCTGTAGAATTCACTAGTGGCTTCTCTCGAGAAAAATAGCAAACGGTGGGAAAACAATTACTGTTGGGCAATTGATAGAACTTAAAATAATCATGACGATATCTAGGCAATGATCATTATATAGGCATCACGACCAAGATTAGTAGACTGACTCCTGCCTGCATCTACTACTATTACTCCACACATCGACCGCTATCCAGCATGCATCTAGTGTATTAAGTTCATGAAAAAACGGAGTAATGCAATAAGAACGATCACATGATGTAGACAAGATCTATTTAGGTAGAAATAGACCCCATCTTGTTATCCTTAATAGCAACGATACATACGTGTCGTTTCCATTTCTGTCACTGGATCAAGCACCATAAGATTTAACCCATCACAAAGCACCTCTTCCCATTGCAAGATAAATAGATCAAGTTGGCCAAACAAAACTCAAATATCAGAGAAGAAATACAAGGTTATAATCAATCATGGATATAAGAGATCAAAAGAAGACTCAAATAACTTTCATGGATAAAAACATAGATCTGATCATAAACTCAAAGTTCATCGGATCCCAACAAACACACCGCAAAAGGCTTACATCATATGGATCTCCAAGAGACCATTGTATCGAGAATCAAGAGAGAGAGAGAGAGAGAGAGAGAGAGAGAGAGAGAGAGAGAGAGAGAGAGATGAAGCCATCTAGCTATTAACGAAGGACCCGTAGGTCTACAAAGAACTACTCACGCATCATCGGAGAGGCACCAATGGATATGATGAACCCCTCCGTTATGGTGTCTAGATTGGATCTGGTGTTTCTGGAACTTGCGGCGGCTGGACTTGATTTTCGTGGACTCCCTTAGGGTTTCTGGAATATTGGGGTATTTATAGAGCAAAGAGGCGGTGTGGGAGGCCACCAAGGTGGGCACAACCCACCTGGGCGCGCCTGGGGGCCCATGCACGCCTTGGTGTCTTGTGCACCCCTCGGGCTCCGTCTCTGGTACTTCTTCGGCCCACTGGATGTCTTTTGGTCCAAAAAAATCCACAAAAAGTTTCGCTGCGTTTGGACTCCGTTTGGTATTGAATTCCCGTGACGTAAAAAACAAGCAGAAAACAACAACTGACACTGGGCACTATGTCAATAGGTTAGTACCAAAAAATGATATAAAATGATTTTAAAACATCCAAAAATGATAATATAACAACATGAAATAATAAAAATTATAGATACGTTGGAGACGTATCATGCCGCTGTGGAGGACCAGGAGGGAGGACAGCTCGCCGAAGAGGTCGTGGGCGATGACCCGCCCCTGCCCGCCCCACCCGTGTCAGCGGCAAACCAGGTAAGCGTCTCGTCTCGTCTCATCTCCGCAACCGCTCCTTCCTCCCTCGCTCGCCTCGTCTTGTGCTTCGCTCCTTCATCTAACCTAGTTGACGTCGACATGCATGAGCTGTGCAAGGTACCGACGACATGATCGGTTTGCTCGAGCTAGAGGAAAAGGAGGAGGAAGAGGAGGATATCGCCGCGCTGGCCGGCCGGGGCACGCTCGTCCCGTCCCCCGCAGGGGCGGAGATAATGGGGGGCGAGCAGGGGCTAGACCCCTGTCAATCGCTCACCTCCCTCAACGATTTGTAGCAGGTAGGAGTACTAGTGCGTCTGCTAATTGGCCGGAGTTAATTGCATCATTAGCCCATATACATGTTAATTTCTACTACTAAATGAAAACCAGCTTACACTACACGAAGCCAAAGCCCAATAGCCCATGTAAGCATGTACGGTTGTGAGATGATTGTTGTTTTGCCCCGTTATCTGAACGTGCGTACACGCATGTTCTGGACTGGGGAGTCTTTCGCCGCCGCCGGCGGCCGCCTCTCATGCAAATCTCTGTTTACCATTGCGGGTGCTGGCTATCGCTCATCACGAGGACGCCATCAATCGATTTACGATCCACTCTTCGGTGTCAAACGCAAGCTGCATGCAGATCAGAGAACGACTAAACGTCGGAAGATTAGATAGAGGAAGAAGGTACCTACCATAACATGCTAGTAGCGATTAGGATTTCTATTATGAACTGTACAATCTTAGTTTGGTTAATTGGTATTATGTACAATAAAACAGGCTGTTAATCTATTAATCAAGTTTCTTTTCATTACAGTAGTAAACGATGAAACAAAAGACATTAACAATTAAGGGATAAATTCCTTTTTCAAGCCAATTGCTTCAACTTCAACCTCCAACATTACTGGTGTCGATCATGTAAATCCATTTGAGGAGCAACCTATTGCAAATAACAATACTGATGATTAGGGGGTTGTGGCATCAGTAGAAGTCACAGAATACTGATGTAAGGGACCCTGTAAGTGCCAACAAATTTGGGAACTCCCTCATGATACAAAAAAAAAGCATGGGGATTTTATATTCTGGAGGGTGCTTATCAACCATGCGTGAGAGAATATCCATATACGAATATACACGATCTGCAAATAATGATATTTTTCTCGAACCGCTGAAGTTGTTGCCTTATTAATTCTCTTGAAGCGCTGAAGTTGCTACTCCATTATAGCAAATAAATGATGTTGTCTTCAAAATGCACCAAAAAAATGCAAAGAACGAGATGATACCCAAGCGTTGCGAAGGGAACTGATTGCAATATATTCTAATGAGATTGGTTGTATGGAGCATAAATATGTGAATTAATAATATTGTATGATTATTGTATAGGGTAAAACATTTTCCCATGCATGGCTATGTATTGAGGTAGACATTCATGCATGCATGGTTGCATGTGCATTAAGTATGCTAGTTGGGTGGAGCATCCAACTAAGAAAAAGGAAAAGATAATTGTTGAGGTGGCATGTGTGGTGATGTGGCATATGTGCATGTTGAGATAAATGGGATAGTGGGGATCAAATTCTTATGTATAGGATACCTACCATATCATGCAACAAGAAATTTCTAAGTTACATTCTCAAAGAGTTCAGATACAAATTAGAGAAGAACAATTGTACTAGTAAAGTTGTGCATAATGGTAGACGAAGCACGAGGTGATTTTTTTAAAGACATGGCTTTGGTTTTTCGCCCCCCTCATGTCCAAATCCTGGCTCCGCCCCTGCGCCCCCGCTTCGACGCAGGTAGTGCAAGTCTCCTACCCCCTCCTCCTTGGTCCCGACATAGATCTGCTCATGTTGGAATCCCCTGTTTTCATCCTACTTTGTGTTTTACTTGGAACATCTGTGCTTGATGTCGATCTGCATGCTTGCTCTAAACGTCTGCAGATTTGTTGGTGTGCGGCTGATCAGTTTGGGTGTCGTCCTCTTTCTTCTCCAGGCCGGTAAGCTCCTCTTCTACTGCTTCAGGAAGCCACAACAGGAGGAGGAGTAGGAGTAGGAGGAGGAGCGTGACGTGGAGCTACACCGGCGCCTATTGGAGAACCAAGTGTAGTAGCTAGTACGTGAACGTGAAGCACCGTGTGCATGTAGTGGAGTTCTATGTTAGACATATTTTGTATGTTGCTGGCGAACCGTCACCACCATTCTTCGGCAATCACTCCACTGTAGCCAAGCCACTTCTTCGGCAACCACCAGTGAAGCTCGGGAATGGGCAGACTTTTATTAGCTAGTACTACTAAAATCCTATGCAACATATATCTTTTGAACCGTAGTTTCGACTGTGGCGATCCAGGAAAATTTGGGGATCTGGTTGAAATAAATAAATAGCTTTATACCAAAAATTTGTTTTTATTCATTTTATTTTTATCATAGTACAATATTAAGGAGTATAATTTTTTATTATTTAGTTGGTATAATTAACCACATAATTTAATTGGTATGGTTAAGCAGTGTTCTATGTTATCAATTGTAATGCATATCACTAATCATTTTGCTTATGCTAAATATAAATTAAGTGACGTAGCATTAGTTATCTTAAATTAATTTTGTGGCGATTACAGAAATTATACAGTGCACATATACATATTTGTCTGTATGTGCATATATTCAGGTATGGTTAATACATATATCCATGTTATAAGTGCCTAAAGAATAATGTCCAACAAATATCTTAATAGTAATTTCTAGTGTATTATTTGGCGTGCATATTTATAGAACCTTGTAGAATATAAATTATGCCATTTACAAATGTGTTGCAAGTTAGATTCAGTAATAAGTTCAACATATATATGGGATTGAAATAGCAACGATCACCAGATGCACGTGTTGGGTGGATATCCAGTCGCATGCGTGGGCATGGGGAGATAACCTGTGCGAGCGACTGACCAATCGGCCGATCGGGATCATTTTTGTATTTGGTTTTGATGATGCAGAGGCAATCCCTGACATTCGCCTGCGCAGTGGCAACAATAGTGAAGATTTCTTAGCTTGGGCTCATGAAAAAATATGGTATGTAGTCTATTAGAACAACATACAATGCTCTAGTGACTCACAAGGAAGGATGGGTTGTTGGTTTAGTCCCACATCGTTTGTGGGAGGAGACATAACACGATTTATAAGGATGAGGGTGTTCCCTCCTAACAGCCTAGTCTTTTGGGGGAGAGGGCCCAATGCCTCTCATAAGTCGGTGTTGCTCTTCGGCTGGGCCTGGTTGGCGCATGTGGGTCAGAAACGCTGGTTGTAACGGACCCGGGTTTGCGTAACAATTGGTATCGGAGCCCAGGTGCCCGGAATAAATCTCGGTAAACTCACGGGTGGTCGGTCATGGTTGGTGGGCTGGAAGCGCTGATATTAGCGGGCCCATGTATGACCAATGTGTGAGGGGAGATTGTTGGGTTTAGTCTCACGTCGATTATGGGAGGAGACATAACACGATTTATAAGGATGAGGATGTCCCCTCCTAACAGGCTAGTCTTTTGGAGGAGAGGGCCAAGGCCTCTCGTAAGTAGGTGTTGCTCTCCGGTTGGGCCTGGTTGTTGCATGTGGGTCGGAAACGTTGATGGTAGCGGACCCGAGATTGCGTGCGAATAATTGGACCTCAAGGAGTGAGAAGTGGACGTGGACATTCCCATAGAAACTACAAGCTGTGCCGAAAGTTCAGATCTTCTGGCGGCGGGTGATTCATGGGATCTGACCGAATGAATGCATCTTGAAGCGATTGCATATCATGTAATTTTGCCGATGAAATGTTTGTATGGTTATGGAGGAGGATCTTGGACATGTCTTCATACACTTCCACATGCCAGATGTTTTTGAAATGAGGCGTCGTCTTCGTGTAACAAGGTGTCATCCCGACACTTGGGCCAAAGAGATACTTTGTGACCCGTGTTTGCTGGATCAGGTTCATGCTAAAGTGCTTACCATTATGTAAGCTACTTTGGCATTTTTGTAGCTGATGGACACATGATCATGAAGGTTCTGATTTGACGAACTCAATGTGACTAACTAGAGAAACCCAACTCTCAAGTGACTCAAAAAGAGCAATCAACTCGAAACAATTTTTAAAAATACCCAAACAATTTGTAAACTTACATGAATATTTTTATAAGTCTATGAGTATACTAATTATACAAACAATTTCGGAAAAATAAACCAACACTTTTAAAAAATCGGTCATCACTTTTTCAAATACATGAACATAAGATAAAAAATCATGAATACTTCAAAAAGAATATTGGTGCAATAGGAAAAGCTTCTATGTGATGATCGGCGGATCCTATATGGCACGCAGGGCGCCCGCGGCGCCGTAGCGCGCACACCCAGCTCCCCTGTGCGCCTTCTGGACAGGACCATGTTCGGCGCGAGGTCCCCCAGTTTTTTTCTTTTTTATTTATTATTTATTTTCTGTTTTTATTTTTTGTTTTTCTCTGTTTTTCCTTTTGCACTTTCAATCTTTCGTTTTTCAATTTGCAAAAATCCATTAAATTCGAGAACATGATTGAAAATTGGGAACATCTTTCTTAAATCATGAACACTTTTTAAATTCACGAACATTTTTCTGAAATCTTGAATACGTTTTTACAAATTCTTGAACACTTGTAGAAATTATGGATTTTTTTTGAAATCGTGAATATTTGTAAATTCATGAACAATTTCTTGTAATAGTGAATATTTTTTTAATTCTTGAACATTCTGTCCAACCGTGAACATTTTTTGAATTTGTTGAGTTCGCAAAAGGTTTTTTTGAAATCCTGAACATTTTCTGAAACCTTGATTTTATATATATTATATGATTTACTAAATTCCAAACCTTTTTGAATTTGTGAACATGTTTTTAAATATTTAACATTTTCTAAATTCATGGACATTTTTTGAAATCACAAACGTTTTTTAAATTGTAAAAAAGATTTATAATTTCTTTGCTTTTTAGAAAATGAATATTTTTTAACTAATTTTTTTATTTATAGAGAATTATTTAAATAGAGAAAGATCGAAAATAAAATGAAAATTTACAAAAAGAAAAAAGGAATTAAACAAAATAGTCTGCGCGGACATGGCCTGGCCCAAATCGGCGTGCTGGGGGAGGGGAACGTTCTTCATCGGGCCAGCCCATATTGGCGCTTCATGCAGGCTCCATCCAAATACGGTTTTCTTTTGCAGTCTTTTTTTTGCTTATTTCCTCTCATTTCATTTTTCCCTAAAAGCCGGCTGCAATGTTTTGAAAGATTCTAAAAGCATGATTGTTATGACCTTTGGCAGGATATACCTGCGATACAACCATGATTGTTATGCAATCATGGTGTATTTGCAAAGATTCTAAAAGCATGATTGTTATGCAATATCGCATGTTGAGAATTTTTAAAAAGATGCCCAGACAATTTAAAATTTATTATGTTTTTTTTTCAAATGTGCACATGCTTGTTGCGTAGAAAATATTTACAAATTCCAAATCTTGTTGAAAATAAAAGGCATTGACGAATTTACAGATGTATTTTTAATGGGCCGCACTGAGTGGGTCACTATTGGGAAAATTTCTTGTAATAGTGAATATTTTTTCAATTTGTGAACATTCCGTAGTGGAGCAAATGCACGAAATGTTCTTCGGCTGGCGATAGTTGCTTCTTGTTGAGCAAATGCGCACAAATTTGTTGCAGACTGCTTCAAATCTGTTTTTTCATAACATTTTTTTCTTACTATTTTTGTTTCGGTCATGTGCATTTTGTTTCACAACATGTATTCGTGAAATGTCACGTTCATTTTTTAGTGGTTCGATTTTTTTTAATTACTCGATTTATTTACTTTGTATAATATTTTTAGATGTCACGAAACACATTTTTTGAAAACAATGGACATTTCTAAATGCCAGAATCATTTTTTTGAATATTATCAACATTTTTTAGAAGTTCCATGAACATGTCTTAGCACTGCATCAACATTTTCTGAACGTGCTATGAACTTTAAAATATATAGTATGATATTTGCATCGAAACGGTGTTTAGAGAGATGTCACTTCTTGGCCCTCCTATATATGGTGAGCACTTACTTTCAAGAGGTAGTGAGAATTTTGTTGGACTAAGCAGCTGACAAGTAGTTCTATTGTAATTGTTCGGTAATTGCTTCACAATATTAACTTGATCTGGGCTTGCTTTAAAAACCAATAATCTATTGTCTGCAAACATGAGATAGAAATTCCGGGCTTTGGCGACAAATTCTCAGCTCCTATTATTCACCTGATTCAACTCTTCTCTCTACCAATCGTGAGAGTCCATCAGCAACAAAAAGAAAGAGGTATGGAGAGAGGGGGTCCCCCTGTTCCAAACCACGCGTCGGCGAAAAAACTCTCGAGCAGGTTTCCATTGTAGCGGACAAAGTATTTGACAGACTTAACACAGTCTCATGATCCATTGCATGCATTTATCCGCAAAACCCAACTTTTCCATGTACCCTTCCGGATACGCCCAATCGACTATGGATGGATGCGGGCCCCAGCTTCAACTCGCCCGTCTTAGTTGTGGTAGGCCTGACCGAATCTTCCCTCCTAAGAGTATGGTTAATAGTATAGCCAGCTGCTAGCTATATGATCTTGCCACGTCATATATCGTCAGCCCTATAGCCGGCGGGGTACAATAGATGCATATAAATGGGTACTACTTCGTTGATACATGGCCCACATCACTCTCTCATAAAGTGTCTAGGAGCACGTGCTACAACCCGCTGTTAATGAGTAGCCCGCTTATCTTCTCCCTCCTCTTCTCTTTCCTCCAACTCATAATTTTTTTTAATATTTAAAATCTTACATCCCGCCTATGTCATCCTATTGTACTTGCTCTAACCGCTCAACAGCTCGTTGTTTCAACTTTAATGCATGCATATAAATGCATCTTTGTGGGAAAATTAGATCAACTAGCCCCTCTTTCTTCTTAATAACACAAGTATTTTCAGCAAGTTTATGAAATACCAAATATTCATTCAACTTTACCTCCGTTCCAAAAAAATATAATGTGTGGTACTATTTCAAAACGTCAAACTTGTGTTGTATGACAAAGTTTTTTAAAAATGGATTAATATCTACTCCATTGAAAAACTTGTATCAATATGAAAATATTCTTAGTGTGATTTGCTCTCATATGGATGACAGTTAACTAAGTCACATCTAACTCTACACAATTTGATTTTACAAGAAGATTTGTGCGGGTTTTCTTTCTTTTCATTTTTTGTTTGATTAATCAAATGGTATAGAAGCTCTTGATAACCCACAAGTATAGGGGATAATTGTAGCCTCTTTCGATAAGTAAGAGTGTCGAACCCAACGAGGAGCTAAAGGTAGAACAAATATTCTCTCAAGTCCTATCTGCCACTGATACGACTCTACGCACGCTTAGTGTTCGCTTTACCTAGAACAAGTATGAAACTAGAAGTACTTTGTAGGTGTAATAGGATAGGTTTGCAAGATAATAAAGAACACGTAAATATTAACTAGGGGCTGTTTAGATAAAGATGCAATAAAGTAAATATAACGAGTGTGGAAAAGTGGTGGTAGGAGTTGTGGAATTGTCCCTAAGCAATTGACTATGTTACTAGACCGGTAATCACTATTGCAATTCTATTTGAGGGAGAGGCATAAGCTAACATACTTTCTCTTCTTGGATCATATGCACTTATTATTGGAACTCTAGCAAGCATCCGCAACTACTAAAGATTCATTAAGGTAAAACCCAACCATAGCATTAAAGTATCAAGTCCCCTTTATCCCATACGCAACAATCTACTTACTCGGGTTTGTGTTTCAGTCATTCACGCAACCCACTATAAGCGAATCATGAACGCATTGCAACACCCTACAACGGGAATCCCTCACGCTTGCGCGACACGGAGGGCACCATAGGACAGCACCAATAATAAAATATGCAACTCAAACCAATCATAGCAATTCATCAATCACCGATAGGACAACTAAAATCTACTCAGACATCATAGGATGGCAACACATCATTGGAAAATAATATGAAGCATAAAGCACCATGTTCAAGTAGAGGGTACAGCGTGTTGCGGGAGAGTGGACCGCTGGATATAGAAGGGGGAAGGTGATGGAGATGTTGGTGAAGATGACGGCGGTGTTGGTGAAGATCGCGGTGATGATGATGGCCCCCGGCAGCGCTCCGGCGCCACCGGAAGCAAGGGGGAGAGAGGCCCCCTTCTTCTTTGACCTCCTCCCTAGATGGGAGAAGGGTTTCCCCTCTGGTCCTTGTCTCCCATGGCGTGGGAGGGGCGAGAGCCCCTCCGAGATTGGATCTATCTCTCTGTTTCTGCATTCTCAGATTCTACCCCTTCACCGGCTTTTATATTCCCAGAGATCCATAACTCCGATTGAGGTGAATCTTTCGCCCAGATTTTTCTCATAAAATTAGCTTTCTTGCGGCAAAAGAAGGGCATCAACCGCCTTACGGGTGGCCCACAAGAGGGTCAGGCGCGCCCAGGGGGGTGGGCGCGCCCCCCTGTCTTGTGGCCACCTCGGACACCGTTTTGCGTTGATTCTTTCTCCGGAAAATCCCAAATATTCCAAAATAATTCTCCGTCTGTTTTTATCCCGTTTGGACTCCGTTTGATATTGGTTTTTTGCGAAACATAAAACATGCAACAAACAGGAACTGGCACTGGGCACTGAATCAATATGTTAGTCCCAAAAAATAGTATAAAAAGTTGCCAAAAGTATATGAAAGTTGAATAATATTGGCATGGAAAAATCAAAAATTATAGATACGACGGAGACATATCAGCATCCCCAAGCTTAATTCCTGCTCGTCCTCGAGTAGGTAAATAATAAAAAAGATAATTTTTGATGTGGAATGCTACCTAGCATAATCTTGATCATATGACTAATCATGGCATGAATATTAAGACACAAGTGATTCAAAGAAATAGTCTATCATTTGACATAAAAAATGATAATACTTCGAGCGTACCAATAAAGCAATCATGTCTTTTCAAAACAACAAGGCCAAAGCAAGCTTATCCCTACAAAATCATACAGTTTGGCCATGCTTCATTTTCGTCACACAAAATGCTCCCATCATTCACAACCCCGATGACGAGCTGAGCAATTGGTTCATACTTTTTAACGCGCTTCAGCTTTTTCAACCCTCACACAATACATGAGCGCGAGCCATGGATATAGCACTATAGGTGGAATAGAATATAAAGATGGAGGTTATGTGGAGAAGACAAAAAAAAGGAGAAAGTCTCACATCGATGCGGCTAATCAACAGGCTATGGAGATGCCCATCAATTGATGTCAATGCAAGGAGTAGGGATTGCCATGCAACGGATGCACTAGAGCTATAAGTGTATGAAAGCTCAAACTAAAAACTAAGTGGGTGTGCATCCAACTTGCTTGCTCATGAAGACCTAGGGCATTTGAGGAAGCCCATCTTTGGAATATACAAGCCAAGTTCTATAATGAAAATTCCCACTAGTATATGAAAATGACAACATAGGAGACAATCTATATGAAGAACATGGTGCTACTTTGAAGCACAAGTGTGGAAAAAGGATAGTAACATTGCCCCTTTTTTTTCTTTTTTCTATTTTTTTCTTTTTTGGGTGGGCTTCTTTGGCCCCCTTTTTTATTTAGGCTTCTTTGGCCTTTCCTTTTTCTTTCTTTTTTCTTTCTTTTTCTTTTTTTATGGGGCAATGCTCTATAGTGATGATCATCACACTTTTATTTACTTACAACTCGATATTACAACTCGATACTGGAACAAAGATATGACTCTATATGAATGCCTCCGGCGGTGTACTGGGATGTGCAATGATCTAGCGTAGCAATGACATCAAAAAACGGACAAGCCATGAAAACATCATGCTAGCTATCTTACGATCATGCAAAGCAATATGACAATGGATGCTCAAGTCATGTATATGATGATGATGGAAGTTGCATGGCAATATATCTCGGAATGGCTATGGAAATGCCTTGATAGGTAGGTATGGTGGTTGTTTTGAGGAAGATATAATGAGGCTTATGTGTGATAGAGCCTATTGTATCACGGGGTTTGGATGCACCAGCGAAGTTTGCACGAACTCTCGAGGTGAGAAAGGGCAATGCACGGTACCGAAGAGGCTAGCAATGATGGAAAGGTAAAAGTGCGTATAATCCATGGACTCACATTAGTCTTAAAGAACTCATATACTTATTGCAAAAGTTTATTAGCCCTCGAAGAAAATTACTACTAAGCATGCCCCTAGGGGGATAGATTGGTAGGAAAAGACCATCGCTCGTCCCCGACTGCCACTCATAAGGAAGACAATCAAAGAAACACCCCATGCTTCAAATTTTTCACACAACGATTACCATACGTGCATGCTACGGGACTTGAAAACCTCAACACAAGTGTCTCTACAATCCACAACCACCCACTAGCATGACTCTAATATCACCACCTTTATATTGCAAAACTATTGCAAGGAATCAAACATATCATATTCAGCGATCTACAAGTTTATGTAGGATTTTATGACTAACCATGTGAATGACCAGTTCCTGTCATCCCTCTAAATAGATATAAATGAAGCAAGAGAGTTTAATTCTTTCTACAAAAGATATGCCCACGCTCTAACTAATATAAGTGAAGAAAAAGAGCATTCTACAAATGGCGGTTTTCTATGTGAAGAGAAACAGGCAATCCAAACTTCAAATGATATAAGTGAAGCACATGAAGCATTCTATAAATCAAGCAAGAACTATCTCATACCAGCATGGTGCATAAAATAAAAATGAAAACTAAATGCAAAAGACGCTCCAAGACTTGCACATAATGCATGAACGAAACGAATACGAAAACATACCGATACTTGTTGAAGAAAGAGGGGATGCCTTCCGGGGCATCCCCAAGCTTAGACGCTTGAGTCTCCTTGAATATTTACTTGGGGTGCCTTGTGAATCCCCAAGCTTGAGCTCTTGCCTCTCTTCCTTTTCCTCATATCGAGACATCCTCGATTAGA
The DNA here is from genome assembly GCA_904067115.1 of Aegilops sharonensis. Taxonomy (NCBI): domain Eukaryota; kingdom Viridiplantae; phylum Streptophyta; class Magnoliopsida; order Poales; family Poaceae; genus Aegilops; species Aegilops sharonensis. The sequence goes on from LR880967.1 coordinate 154,617, forward strand.
CACTTCATCCACACAAAACTTCAACAGGAAACTCGGTAAGATCCATTAGTATAATAAAGCAAATCACCACTCTAAGTACTGTAGAAAACCAATTAATATTTTGTTTTTTCATTGTGTCTACTGGAATATAGCTTTTCCATGGCTTAATCCACTAATATAAATTGATAGTTTCATCAAAACAAGCAAACTATGCATCAAAAACAGAATCTGTCAAAAACAGAACAGTCTGTAGCAATCTGAACATTCACCATACTTCTGGTACCCCAAAATTTCTACCGAAATTAGGAAAAAAATAAACAAGTTGTATAGCAAGACAGTGCAAAAAGAATCAGAACCATTTGACGTTCCAGTTAAAAATGTAAAATCGAGCACTACAGCCAAAGTTTTTGTCCTGCACCGTACAAACCAACAAGCATTGTAAACATCCTAAAGGCAAACTTTGGCACATTATTTTTATAATAAAATGGAATTGTACAAGGGGATAATTATTTTTGATAAGAGTTTCTGTAATTAAGATTCACAAAGTTTCCGTGAGCATGAACAAAGTTCAAGGAGCTCTCCCACTTCAACAATGCTTGTCTTTCTTACTTTCACTTTCCTTTTTGAAAAGTTTTTATGTTCCCCTCTTTATTTTTTTTTGTTTTTAAACTATATAAAATCACTCAACAGAAATAAATGACTCTCTAAAACTTCCGGGTTGTCTCCCTGGCAGCGCTTTCTTTAAAGCCATTAAGCTAGGCATTTGGTGCTCAAGTAATGAATCCACCCGGATCCCAAGGTATATCAAAGCCAATTTTAATTAACAATGATTTGTAATTTAGTAGTGAGCACAAAGTAACATATATCATGCAACAACGAAGTCTAACTCTCTTCCTATGCATCGGCATGTCATAAAAGAACAATTCATGCACACAAAGTAAAGGCCAATGCATAGTATAAGCAGTTTCTTGCAATTTTATCATATTGGAAACATAGAGAGGTGGAGATGTAGTTCCTCTCTCATAATAATTGCAAGTAGGAGCAGCAATCACATGCATATTATATTCATAAAAATCATCATGTGCAACGGTAAAAGGCAACCCATCAACATAATCCTTAATAAGCACAAACTTCTCCGATATAGTGTAGTTTGGAGAATTCAAAAAGATAATAGGACTATCATGCGTGAGTGCAATAGCAACAATTTCATGTTTAACATAAGGAACTATAGCAAGTTCATCTCCATAAGCATAATTCATATTGGCATCTTGGCCACAAGCATAGCAAGCATCATCAAAAAGGGATATTTCAAACAAATTCAAGGGATCATAGCAATCATCATAGCAATCATCCTTCGGTAAGCAGGAAGGGGAATTAAATAATGTATGAGTTGGAGGGTTACTCTCATTAGAAGGTGGGCACGGGTAGCTAATCCGCTCTTCCTCCTTTTGTTCTTCGCTCTCCTCATCATCTTTTTTATCCAATGAGCTCACAGTTTCATCAATTTCTTCTTCCATAGCTTCCTGCAAAATATTAGTCTCTTCTTGGACAGCGGAGAATTTCTTCATAAAAGCATTAATATAGTAATTGTATTCATAATTTTCATAGCAATATCTAAGTATAGCTAAATTTTTAGGTCTACAAACTCAATCATCAAAATCATCAAAAGCTTTAAACATAGATTCAATCTCATAAGCACCCATAAAAGAAACAAATTCTTCTATTTGTTCCACATCATAGTAATCATATCTACCATTAGCATAAGAAGCTAAGGTTTCATTAGCATTGAATTTGCATGAAAAGGGAAGGTGTGGATCCTTCATCCTAGAGCAGCAAGTATAATCATGCATCACGCATAGTTGACGAGCATACCAACGCAAAATAATAAATTGATCCCATAATAGTTTCCTTTCTTGTGTCGAGCGATAATCCCTAAAGTATTCACGTTGATCCAACGTGTCTCCCATTATAAAGTTTAATGGGGTTTTCTCAGGATTATCAAAGTAGTACATAATATCTTTCACATAATGAGAATCGGGGGTTTTAGGAGTTAACCCGTCTACATGAGTAGCAAGTACATCTATTTTTTTTGGTATTTTGTGTTCCATATCCATAACTAAAGATAAAGAACAACTAAGAACAACAAATAAAAATTACTTAGTGATAAAGCAAACAAGCACACACGAGAATATTCACCCCACGCTATGACCCCCCGGCAACGGCGCCAGAAAAAGGTCTTGATAACCCACAAGTGTAGGGGATAATTGTAGCCTCTTTCGATAAGTAAGAGTGTCGAACCCAACGAGGATCTAAAGGTAGAACAAATATTCTCTCAAGTCCTATCTGCCACTGATACGACTCTACGCACGCTTAGTGTTCGCTTTACCTAGAACAAGTATGAAACTAGAAGTACTTTGTAGGTGTAATAGGATAGGTTTGCAAGATAATAAAGAACACGTAAATATTAACTAGGGTCTGTTTAGATAAAAATGCAATAAAGTAAATATAACGAGTGTGGAAAAGTGGTGGTAGGAGTTGTGGAATTGTCCCTAAGCAATTGACTATGTTACTAGACCGGTAATCACTATTGCAATTCTATTTGAGGGAGAGGCATAAGCTAACATACTTTCTCTTCTTGGATCATATGCACTTATGATTGGAACTCTAGCAAGCATCCGCAACTACTAAAGATTCATTAAGGTAAAACCCAACCATAGCATTAAAGTATCAAGTCCCCTTTATCCCATATGCAACAATCTACTTACTCGGATTTGTGTTTCAGTCACTCACGCAACCCACTATAAGCGAATCATGAACGCATTGCAACATCCTACAGCGGGAATCCCTCACGCTTGCGCGACACGGAGGGCACCATAGGACAACACCAATAATAAAATATGCAACTAAAACCAATCATAGCAATTCATCAATCACCGATAGGACAACTAAAATCTACTCAGACATCATAGGATGGCAACACATCATTGGAAAATAATATGAAGCATAAAGCACCATGTTCAAGTAGAGGGTACAGAGGGTTGCGGGAGAGTGGACCGCTGGATATAGAAGGGGGAAGGTGATGGAGATGTTGGTGAAGATGACGACGGCGTTGGTGAAGATCGTGGTGATGATGATGGCCCCCGGCAGCGCTCCGGCGCCACCGGAAGCAAGGGGGAGAGAGGCCCCCTTCTTCTTCTTCTTCCTTGACCTCCTCCCTAGATGGGAGAAGGGTTTCCCCTCTGGTCCTTGGCTCCCATGGCGTGGGAGGGGCGGGAGCCCCTCCGAGATTGGATCTATCTCTCTGTTTCTGCGTTCTCAGATTCTACCCCTTCACCGTTTTTTATATTCCCGGAGATTCGTAACTTCGATTGAGGGTGAATCTTTCGCCCAGATTTTTCTCATAAAATTAGCTTTCTTGCGGCAAAAGAAGGGCATTGATAACCTGCAAGTATACGGGATAGTTGTAGCCTCTTTCGATAAGTAAGAGTGTCGAACCCAACGAGGAGCTAAATGTAGAACAAAAACTCTCTCAAGTCCTATCGGCCACTGATACGCCTCTACGCATGCTTAGTGTTCGCTTTACCAAGAACAAGTATGAAACTAGAAGTACTTTGTAGGTGTGATAGGATAGGTTTGCAAGATAATAAAGAGCAAGAAAATATAAACTAGGGGCTGTTTAAATAAAGATGCAAGAAAGTAAATATAGCGAGTGTGGAAAAGTGGTGGTAGGAGTTGTGAAAGTGTCCCTAAGCAATTGACTGCTTTACTAGACCGATAACAAGTTTTATGTGGGAGAGGCCACTGCTAGCATGTCATCCCTGACTTGGAATTCTATGCACTTATGATTGGAACTATTAGCAAGCATCCGCAACTACTAACGTTCATTAAGGTAAAACCCAACCATAGCATTAAGATATATTGGTCCCCCTTCAATCCCGTATGCATCAATTTCTATGCTAGGTTGAAGTTTCTGTCACTCTAGCCCTCCAATACATAGTCCTATCAACATACAACTAACCCTATGGTTTGATCCATGCGCACGCTCATATGATGGGCACCAAAGGACAGCAACATAACCACAAGCAAATTAAACCAATCATAGCAATTCATCAATCACCGATAGGACAACGAAAGTCTACTCAGACATCATAGGATGGCAACACATCATTGGATAATTATATGAAGCATAAAGCACCATGTTCAAGTAGAGGGTACAGCAGGTTGCGGGAGAGTGGACCGCTGGATATAGATGGGGGAAGGTGATGGAGATGTTGGTGAATGTTGGTGACGTGTACATGGTGACGTGTTCGTGTGAGAACACACTTTTTGTATAAACATGGTTTATTTCCCAGAGGGATCTGTTCTGCTGGTTCTTTGAGGGGAGAGTTTTGTAGATCATTAGGATCTCCTCTTCGAACTCCTCCTCAAAGCTTGGAGATCTTCCTGAGGTACTCGAGGTTCAAGGTTTTTCTAGGAGCTCAATTCCTCCTTTTGCTACCTGCCAAACAACCCAACGCGCTCGAAGACTATGTGTTTGGTTCGTGTTCAAGGAGGCAGAGTGTATCGTGCATGGTTCATCTAGAATTGCGTCTAGCATGGTCTTTGGTTTCTTTTCCGACTGCTTCTTTCGGTGAACACGTTGAACGACCCGATCGCTGATTCTGGAGCGTTTTTGGCATCGGCATTGGCGCCTTTTTTGGCGGAGTCTACTAGATCGTGGATTGAATCTTTTTGTTCTTTTTTGCCAGCCAAGCATCTCCTTCCGTAATGTAGTAAGTATCTTGAAACGATGTCCGATAGCTCGGGGAACGTTCTGACCCATGGTTGTGCCACGGAAACAGAAACAGTGACAAAGTTAGAGGAGAAACATAGATTAAAGTAAAGATACGGTTGATTGATTTGTGTGGTTGCATTTACAACCGGCCGTTGCCCATACATTATATAGGGTGGCTAGACATTCCATGCAAGTCATGGTTTTAGATGTTTGAATTCGACTACAACTCCTATCTAGCTAAACTAGGCATGACGTTGGCTTTGTACTAGAAACGGACTCCCGTCAGTTGCCATGTTATAATGCCTTCGAATCCTCGCCGAAGTTGGTGCAGCTACTGATTGTGTTTGCCCGGGTCATCGTCTACGTCTTCTTGACAACCCCACACCCTAGTAGCCAAGTTATGATTTCTGATTGTCTATATATTGATTGTGTCATGATCATGTCGAGTGTAGCATCTGATATAGTGTATTAGTGGGACGGTGCCTACAAACTGAGATAAATCCGACGGGCAACCTATCGACTAGGCTTCATATTACCAATTGTAGCTTAAGTGGGCTTTCAAGGTTACTGACAGGTTATTTTTTTCGAAAAGAAGAATAACCTCCGGCCTTTGCATAAATCGATTCACACAACCATCTTTATTAATTATTAAGTAGAGTACATACAAAAGATAACCGATGCCTGAACCACTACAAGATATGGAATAAACACCTATGACTAAGTCGACTTTTTCTGCCAGCAACACCTCCAGGAAGGAATAAACCACCTAGATAGGAATTTTCATCATGGTTGCCAAGATCAGTCAATGAAGACTAGTACGGCAACAAGTAGATAACGCCTTCAACAAGGTAATGACCGTTGCGCCCAAGCAATATACGTTGAAACATGAGTTTTCACTCCGGGCATGAAACGATGTTCTAGTCAGCATCTTGAAGATGAATCATTCAATAGTAGCCTCTGCAAGTACTCCATGCCAGGGCCGAAAGGCACTAGCAGATTGAGGAGATGTCTTCCCACCTTAAACCATCACCATGGACGTCAGGTGGACGCCCATGTCTCTGCACGGAACTGGTCGCTGCCACACTACACCGATGCGAATTAGACTTCAGTATCCCCCATACCGCCGGAGCCACTGCTCCAATGCTAGAAGTTGGTAGGGAATCATCGGTATACTTGCCCATCACCACCAAACTCTGGCACGGGCACCTTGAGCTCCCTCGTGTGATGGCCGTTACCCTAGCATGGGACAAAAATCTCATTTGCCCTATCAGTAAGTGACACACGTGACCATCATGGTCGTGCCTGCAATACACTGATGCACCTGTTAATGTGTTGTTGCGCCCCTTGATCTCCTTGCCGTAGCCGTTGTGGGCCCCCGCCCCCGCCATAGGCTCAGTGTCCATTGCATGATACAAGCATGCAAACATGATATGGACTACGAACCAACAACGCACCCATGCATATAGTTTTAATAAAGCAGATAAACTAGAAAGGACTATTGGCTACCTCAAGCGATTTCGCCCCTGCATGTTAGGGGTGATGCACCCCAAGTGTTCATAGGAGGCCGACTGACAGCGCGGTATGCAAGACAGTCTAGCCGACGTTTTTTTCAATCAGACGCCTCACTTGCTCGGGAGAGACACTGTCAGGGCTTGTGGCGACGATTGACTGATCTAGATTGATTTTCTTGACTCTAGATCGATTGTCAATCAACGAGCAAATCATGTTACATAGTTGTTTGATGAGCAGAAGCAATGACAAAGGACGAGGAGAAAAATAAATTGAAGTAAAGATACATTATATAGGGTGGCTAGACATTCCATGCAAGTCATGGTTTCGATCACATGTTTGAATTCGACTACAACTCCTATCTAGCTAAACTAGGCATGTCTTTGGCTTCGTACTAGAAATGGACTCCAGTTAGTTACCATGTTATAATGCGTTGGAATCCTCGCCGAAGTTGGTGCAGTTACTGATCGTGTTTGCCCGCGTCATCGTCTCCGTTGTCTTGACAACCCCCACGCCTTAGTAGGCCAAGCTGGGATTTCTGACTGTATATATATGGGTGGGATCAATTTCCATCGCTGGATGCGGCTACAGCCTCGACAAGCCGCACCGTCTGATGTAGAGAGTGTCCTTGCGTTGCCGAAGAAGAGCAGGAGCACCGTGCGGAGGCTGCCATCGCTGCCAGTACAGGTGCTCGTTGGTCCGACACGACCAGGACAGCGGAGCGGATCTTCTGCATGTCCTGATCGAGCAGACCCACGTGAGCGCCGACGGTGGCGTGGGGATCGTGCCCCAGCGCTGGCCCAGGTATTTGAGCCCTGCGGGGATCGTTGTAACGGAGTGGCCATGGCTCGAGTTTGTGCTCGGTGGAAAAAGATCGCCGTTGTTGCGGCGGCAGCATTCGTACGCTGGGAAAACACCACCGTGTCTTCTCTGTGATCGTGTTCTTCTTCACCTCCTTCTTGTTTGTTGGTTCGTGCCATGGCAAGTGAGGGAGAGCTGCTAGGGTTAGACACCAACAATTGGTATCAGAGCGACCAGGTTCGGGGTGCCGTGGCGCGCGGTGGCGTCCGTGGCGTGTGCGATCGACATGGAGGCATCGGTTGTGGCGCGCGGCGAGCGCGTGGCGATGGCGACGTGGCGAGTCCGCGGCTGTCCGGTGTGATGTCTTGCACGCGAAGAGCACGGTGGTCGCGGAGACAAGGAGGTCGTGGAGGACCTGCATGGTGGCGCAAAGGTCACGACGGCTCGACGCGACAACCGTGAAGACGCAGTGACACGTGGCATGGAGATGTGGCGCAGAGACGCATGGGACTGCTGGCTGCTGTAGCGGCAGCAAGCGGCGGCTCGTGCTGGAGGCGCGCGGCGATGCTGTGGCTTAGGGGATGCCTGTCAGCAAATAAACCACGGCGGGCATGTGCGTGTGCGCGCTGTGTGTGTCTGGCCATTGTCTGGCCATGGTCCGACTAGTGTACATGCTAGGTCGCTAGGTCCGGGCTGTGGTGCGTATGTGTGTGCGTGTATGGCGCGGTGTGTGCATGCGTGCATACACACCAGTGTGTAGATGTAGGCTAGGTCGTTGGTGGATCCGCAGGGCGCGTGCAGGGATCGTGTGGGCTTGGTGCGACCCGTTCGCGTACGTGCGCAGCGAGGGCGTGGCCAGAGCGGGCCGCTCGGGTGTGCGGATAGGTAGGGGGCGTGGGGATCGTGCCCCAGCGCTGGCCCAGGTATTTGAGCCCTGTGGGGATCGTTATAACGGAGTGGCCATGGCTCGAGTTCGTGCTCGGCGGAAAAAGATCGCCGTTGTTGCAGCGGCAGCGTTCGTGCGCTGGGAAAACACCACCGTGTCTTCTCTGTGATCGTGTTCTTCTTCACCTCCTTCTTGATCGTTGGTTCGTGCCACGGCAAGTGAGGAAGAGCTGCTAGGGTTAGACCCCAACACGGGATGTGGCGAGTGCGTGAGTGGGTGCGTCGAGAGCACGACGTGGGGCGTCAGTGCCCGCACGCATAAAACCCCTCCCTCCTCATGTGTTGTATCGGCGGGCTCGAGTTGTTGCGTGAGGAAAAAAGCGGTCGTTACGGCGGGCGTTCGCGCGCCGGAACCACTGTGTCTTGTGTCTCCCTCCTTCTTTCTTCTTCCTCGGTTCGAGCTGGTGAGATAGAGAGAGAGAGAGAGCGACCAGAGAGAGCAAGGGCAGGCTATGGTTCGAGCTAGGACCCAACAATTGACATCAGAGCTTAGATTGTGGAGGTGACCGCCGGCGATGTCGCTCGTGCCGTACGGCGGTGGAGTAGGGAGCGTGATGTCTCTGCAGTGCCGAATGCTTACCGGTGACAGCTACACTGTGTGGGCGATCAAGGTCGAGGCCAACCTCGACGCGCAGGGGCTGTGGGAGGCAGTGGCTCAGACGGACGCGGAGGCGGCAGTTGATGCGAAGAAGAACAAGACGGCGCGGCCGTACTTGCTCGGAGCGCTCGCTGAGGATACCTTGCTGTAGGTGTCGTCGAACAAGACGGCAGCGGAGGTGTGGAAGTGTCTCAAGACGCGATTCGTGAGTGCAGATCGGGCCAGGGCGGTGCAGCTGGCCACACTCCGGGGGCGACTTTGATCGGCTGCGCATGGCGGACGGCGAGGCACTTACACCTAATATGTCTTTGAAGTTTTATTGCAGGTCGCAAAGGAGTCAATGGAAGTTTAGCATGTCGATGGTACATCAATGATGACATTTCCGACATAACCGAGTTCCATGCGAGGTTATATACTTGTGCTGGTCCTGCACACGGGTATATATGAACCCGCTTTTCAAAAATGTACTTTTAACACGTTTTATAATGTCAAAAAATTCTATACAAACTTTTGTGCATATATGTTTGCAAAAGTATGTCCGCAGCACAAAGTTTTGTGAAAAAAACTATTTTTATTTTGTCTCCGTAAAAAAAACAAGGTTTAGTGCTTCTAAATAGCGTTTCGTGGCACAATATTTTATCCTTTTTGCACAGGCTACAAAAAAGTTGTTTTCCGTGAAACTTTCTGTACACACATAGAATATGGAGATGTCTGCGCACACCTTTTTACAGAATTTTTTGGCATTTCAAAATGTATTCTTCAAAGTGGGTTCATATGTATCCGGGTTCATCCATGCACTTCCCTGTGCTGGTCGCTTTCTATATCACTAGCTATACCCGCGCAGCGGCACGCCGCGCCCTGTTGATGCGTAGTCGTGATTTTTTTTCATGTTGCTAATGGAATTTACGATGTTGTGTGAGGTGTTGCTGAGTTGCCATTTATTCAATCGGTTGTGATTCAATGTAGATCATATGTGTATCAAATTGTATAGTATTAATAAGGCAGTAATGATGCACTGCTAATAAGTTGCCTTGATATTTTCAGTTGTAAAATACCTCTTCCCACATGACATCGTCAAAATATACTCATTTATTACAGTTTACACTGAAAAGAAAAAAGAAGTTGAACAAATAGAACTATTGTCAAATCTGATGTTAATTCCAGCTAGTTTTTTCCTGGTTTATATTTTTTTTCAAAATTCACAAACTTTTTCAAACTCGTGATTTATTTTTGAAATCATGATTTTTTTCAAAACCAGGATCAATTTTCAAATTTGTGATTAATTGTCAAATTCGAGAATGTTTTTCCAATTCATGAACATATTTATAAATCCACAAACGTTTTTCATATTAGTGAACTTTTCTCAAACAATTCTGAATGTTTTTCAAACCCACAAATTTTTTTTCAAATTCCAAAACTTTTTCTTTGAAATCCCTGAAGTTCTTTCAATTTAACAGAAAAAATCATTACTTTTCAAATCTATGAATATTTTCAAATGTTATGATTTTTTAATCCCTGATTTTCTCTCAAAAGTCAATGATTGAGGGTGAACGGTCAGCAGTCAATGGCCGACCGCTCAAAACGTCAAACCGAGCTTGGGATGATCCAAGCGGACCGAGCTGCCCGCGTTGGTAGGCTGGGTCCCACTTGGCATCCGGCTAGTGCCACTTTAGATTTTGGGTGCTTAAGCGCCAATTAGGATGTCTTAAACCTAAACTACCTTGTTGGAATCGACCCATAGAATTTCTACTCTTATATTAAGATCGAACACATTAAAAGCACTCATGGTTTATATATTCTAGTGTGGCCTCATGTAGAGTTGGTGCCTGTGATGAAGTGACTGAGATTTTGCAAACTCTTGCATACAATCTTGTGCTGGTTTAGCACCGGTGGATGAGATCTTTGGATCTTTGGTTTGTGAGCGTTGAGGACATGTGCAATGGTATGTTGTCCGCAAAAATTGTTCCATGCCTTTTCCATGATCTTATTAGTTTGTCTTGTAAACTAATTTTGTCAGCATTTATTTGTTGGCGGGTCATGTTGAACTGCCATTGTTTGGTGCAGGCTCGTGCTTGTGCTGAAAATAGGCTCCTCTTCCTGATAGCTTCAAAGGCATAATAACTATGCTCATTGATGATGACCATAGCTAATTCAGAGTGATGCCATACATTTCCCATATGAACATGTTACATGGAGGAGAAACTGCAGAAAATTGTGAAACATGAAGGCAAATCCACATATGCTCTGCATATATGCAGTGGTTTAGTGGTATGACTCTGCTTGAGAATGTGCATGCTAACACAAATTGTTATTTCTGCATGCATCACGGCCAAGTAAATCTCATGGGCTAACTAATCCATTCGTGTTGCAAAAGGAAAAACGAAAGAAAGAATGTTCAATTAGTGGGATATGTTCACAGGTGGATATAACAGGTTCAGTCGAAGCATTACGTTTCATAAAATAAATAAATAATGTTAAAATCCAAATAGATAAAATAATCCACTCTTCTGGCTCTTGATATTGGTAACTTGCCATAATATGAAATCATTCTAAAGTGCTACTCACGTACATTGACTATAGTTTATATCAAGCATGCAAGTATTGGTAGTGTTAGTAACAGAAAAGGATGGGAGCAACACTATGCACCTTGAATTTGCGTGCTTGTGCAGAAACCGTCAAAGGGAAGCTCTATTTAGTACGGCCTCTTTGCCACTGCTCTTGGCCATATGCAAGTATTGCCGAGAGGCATGTCCAGCAACATTTATTATGCCATCTGACATAGAATGATTGCAAAATTATGGAGCAAGGGAGATACCTAATTACCTTTTCCTGATAACACAATCTTAATCCAGGTCAAAGAAAGAGAGAGAACATCCAATGACTAATCTTGATTGCAATTCATGTCTAGATTTACTCCACTCACATTAGAATTTAAAAGTGCAATTGTTAACAAAGAGGAAATTATAGCCTTATCAAGTTGCTCAAGATCGGCACATATAGGGTAGAGTGATTAGGGTTGTAATTGAACCAAATTATAGCAAAACGAATTTGATGTGGTGGATCTCGTACCGAAATTGTTCTCCGGCCTTTCCTTCGTCGTGCTGCTCAACGTCTCTGACAACAGACTCATAGGAGAAATGCTGCAACACGGGTTCAACACGCTGCCTCGGAGCCAGTACGCCGACGACACTGGCCTATGCTGCATGCTGGTGCTGCCGTGCAGCAAGCCGGCAACGACCGGCTGCCAAGAGCAAGCATATATGACCTTTTGGGCATTGATCCTGGTCGTGGTGGTCACCAACTCACCATCGGGCTAGCAGATGCAGGGTAGAAGGCACAAAAACTGAGCAACCTGCAGGACAGCTCAGCTGAGGCAACGCATGAATATTGATTACTGAGCATGGGAGGTGACGCGGCCTGTGGTGCCGGCTTCGGCTAGCAACAAAGACAGCGTGTCCGCGGCGACTGATCACAGGCATGGCTGGGTACTGCGCTATGGTTCTCGCGCCCGAGATGGTTGCGTACAGATGGGCGCTACATGACCCGACCCACGATCACGGCTTCGGCGGCGTCGTGTAAACAAAGAGCCCTGAGATGGCGAGGTGGCGCGTAACATAAGCATGGGCACATAGTGCCTATAACCTTTGGTCGCCTCACGAGTCACGAACAGCGACGACTGCAGTGTCACAGTTCCCTCCATGCGCACCCAGGATCCACCCGCCACCGAAGCGGAGGGCCATTGTGGGCCGGTCGCGGTCGCGGCCAGGATGAAGGGGCCATAGTGTCCCCAAGAGTCGGGGGGCCATGGCGCTGAGGTTGTGTTCTTACGGGCACGTGAGGTGGACTGGCGGAGATGACGACGCCCGCGCTGCGGGTTGCACCTCCCTTCGGGGACCTTGTCGGCGGTCTGCCATGGCGCAGCCGGCGACGGCACGAACATCGCCGAGGTTGGTGACCATGGTGAAGACCATGTACAAGGTAGCGGCCACGAAGGCCGACAGATCTGTGAGGCCCACTCCAGCGGTGCAGGGCCTCTACCCTGGCGGGTGTGCACGCATATGCCATCACCGCGTACCCGACGGCCTTGCTTGTTGAGACTCCGCGACACCTCTGGACGGTGGAGCAGGGGATGGAACGACCAGGCAAGACCGAATATAAAGCGGGGTAGAGGAGAGGGGGTCGAGGTGATGACGGCGGACAGGAGGTTGATCTAAACGGCCGCGAACTTCAAGCGGCGACGGGTTGGACGGGCAGCCACCTACACTCTATATTAACGAATACGTAAACAAACTAATTAAACATACCAACACACGCAGAACGCGGCGGACGGCGAGGATCACGAAGGCCTAGTCGCGATGAATGAGCCCTAGACAATTCATCGCCGACGGCAGTCTCCCCCATTAACACAGAACGATCTTCAATAGGAACAGAACGGCCGCCATTGCGCACACGGTTGATAATGGCTGCCCGGCCTGAACCAGCACGAATAGAGCTACAACGAACCATCGGTAAATGCAGGCGCGAATGATCAAGAACCACATGCCGCAATGGAAGAAGGAACAACAGGAATGGTTCATATTTATAGCAGCTCGGAGGTAATAAAAAAATTCAGAAACAACCCTGAAGGACCTAGAGAGGCAACGACCAGAACACGCGACGGAAGCGGTGACCGCCTCTGAGCCGAACCAACGATGTATGTGCCATGGGGCGAAGCTAAATTTCAAACAATGACTCACGTGGCATCCTCCAAGTAGAACAACAGAATCCGTGAGAAGAGTGGACGAACCTGCCGAACGACACGCACGCCTGCAGGATCAGCATGCACATTCAACATGAAACGCCAAAGTTCACGTAACAAAATCAACGAATCGATCCAGGGGCGCGCATGCAGGCCAATGTGAACACGCCGATCCAGCATGCGTGCACACCAATGGAAAATCAGGCACAAATCCTGTGGAAGACCTGCTGGAGCCACCCAAACAAATCCACACAGGCACATCCCCCAGTAAATAAGTTGTCATCTCCCATTGATCCGATTAGCACTGTTTAAAAAACTTGAAAAAACCCAGGTAAATGAAACCGAGCTTGGTGTAGTATATTTAGAATTTAGAATTATCGTGACATGTTATTTTTGGCCTTATTTAGGCTGTAAAAAAAGTGAAAAAAAATATCAAACAAGAAACTTAGTGAGAAATAGGGTGAAGAAAAATTGCAACACACACCCATAATTGTACACACCGATGAAGAGGAAGTTGAGAAAATTTGCAATTAAACGCTCTGTCCACACACCAGATCCTACCCCGCCACGTCCCAAACAAATATACGTGTCACCCATACATAGGTCTTTAAGTCACTTTCACCCAAGTGGCCAAACATGGAAGCAAAATCCTTTCCAGATATAGTGGTTTGGGTATTTATCATGCCATCTTACGTGTGGGTTTAACTCTCTTCTGCACCTCGAGCAGTTTTTCGGGTGAACACTCTCCAATACAAAAAATTCTTCTCCCGGGACAAACAACAACTGAAGTGAATGCACAGGTTAATCTAGAGACCAAGACTGTTGGTCAACTTTTTGCATTGGACATCTATGAGAACCAGGTAAAGCATTTATGTCAAATTAATTATGGATAATGCCTATTGTAGCCTTTTTGAAAAAAAATTGGCTCCGCTGTTCTGATTTGAGATGTATTTACAGGATACACGTTTCTTCTGCTCGATTACTTTGGCCAGACTTAATCTTGGGCAGCCCGGCTCTTGAACTGCCTGCCAAGTCTTTTCTTGTTCATTCTAGTGCGGCATCTCCTGTTGGAGTTGTTCCGGCACTGACCATCCCTGCTTCCCTCTGCGAAGAGCATATCCATTTACTTTTATGTTATTTTACTTTTGTTGTTGAGTCATCACATTCTCAAACAAGCATTAGTCTTGAGAGCACTATTGTCATTCTCATGCATTGTGTATAGTTAATACTGTATGCATCATGATTGGATCTCTTCTACCATGAACTACAATGTTTAGTTTCTGCTTGAACTTTAGAGGTGCTCTGCATTTATATTTTGCGGTCTTCAAAAGGGCTAGCGAGATACCATGCTGTCATATTATATCATGACTGTTTTGACAAAGTGTTGGCATTTGAAATATTTTATTATTGCTCGCTAGTTGATTATGCCATTGATATGAGTTAATATGATTTCTAAGAGTTATCATTGGCATGGTTAGTTATAATATTTGCTAAGAACTTGGGTATTATTTAAGCATATATATAGATACAAGAACAAAAGAGTTTGTAAAAGTTTTTTATCACTTTCAGTTTGTCAACTGAATTACTTGTGGACAAGCAGTGAGTTAAGCTTGGCGGAGTTGTTACGTCTCCGTCGTATCTACTTTTTCAAACACTTTTGTTCTTATTTCGGACTCTAGTTTGCATTATTTAAATGAAACTACCCCAGACTGACGCTGTTTTCAGCTAGATGGAGGTTGATTGTGCTTTGGATGTGCAAGTTGCCCGCTCCATGAGCAGCATGAGATGGTGCACCATGGGCCGCTCGCCCTCGCGTCCCAACCCGAGATTATCGTCGAGCACGGCCTCGCGCCCGTGTAGGTTCATGCTTCATCCCATCTCCTCCTTGTTTTTCTTCTTGTTGTGTGGTGGGACGGAGTCGACAAGTTCCGCGTTGCCTTAGATTCACGGCTGGTTGAAATACATGGCGGCATATCTCTGCTTGACTCCTTGCAGCTGATGGCTCTATGTGCAGGGAGAGCTCGGCGACGGCAACGACGAGGGCGACCAGTAGCCGCTGCTGCCACATCAGCCTGCCGAGGTGAACCAGAACCAGAACCAGCCAGTCACCCCCTTGCCCGCGCCGCCTACTCAGGTGCAGCAGATTGTGTCCGATCGCAACTAGCATGTCCTCTTCTGTCTATCTTCTTCCTTCACACCACCTCTTGCATTGCACTGATTGTTTGACCCATGTAGCAAGTTGATCCCCTGCGAGAGCTCGACTTCTCCTCCTACTGCTCCTCCTTCCTTCTTCCTTCCATGGATGGATTGACGCTTCTCTATTTGATTTGGAAGCGCTCTATGGTGGTAAACATGGCGAATAGTGTACAATATATGTATATAGGTGAGTTGCATAACTTGGAGTAGTGAATAGTGGTGCACGGTAATCGGGGAACTGATGGTCTAAAAACACAAGGGCCTATGTAACCGTCCAGGAAAATTTGGGACTCGGGTTGAAATAAATAAATAGCTTTATACCAAAATTTTGTTTTATTTATTTTATATTTATCATACCACAGTATTAAGGAGTATAATTTTTATTATTTACTTGGTATAATTAACACATAATTTAATTTGTATGGTTAAGAAGTGTTCTTTGTTAACAATTGTAATACATATCACTAATCAATTTGTTTATGCTAAATAGAAATTAAGTGATGAATCATAAGTTATCTTAATATTAATTTTGTGGCGACAAATTATATCGTGCACATATACATATTTGTCTGTATATGCATATATTCATGTATGGTTAATGCATATATCCATGTTATAAGTGTCTAAAGAGTAATATGCCACAACTATCTTAATAGTAATTTCTAGTGTATTATTAGGCATGCATATTTATAGAACCTTGTAGAATATAAATCGTAACATTTGCAAATGTGTTGCAAGTTAGATTTGGTAATTAGTTCAACATATATGCATATGTTATTGAAATAGCACCGATCACCGGATGCACGTGCCATGTCTTGGGTGGTTATACCCGTCTCATGTGTGGGCGTGGGGAGATAACCTATGCGAGCGACTGGCTAGTCGGCCGATCGGGATCATTTTCGTAATTGGTTTCGATGATGCAGAGGCAATCCCTGACATTCCCCTGCGCAGTGCGGCAGCGAAGATTGCTTAGATTGGGCTCATGAAAAAAGATGGTATGTAGTCTATTAAAACAACATACAATGGTCTAGTGACTCACAAAGAAGGAGGGGCGAATACTTGGACCTCAAGGAGTGAGGAATAGACGTGGACATTCCCATAGGAAACTACAAGTTGTGCTGAAATTTCGGCTCTTCTGGCGGCGGATGATTCATGGGATCTTACCAAATGAATGCACCTTGAAGCGAATGCATACCATGTAATTTTTCCGATGAAATGTTTGTATGTCCATGGAGGAGGATCTTCAACATGTCTTGATACACTTCCACATGCCAGATGTTTTTGGGACGAGGTGTCGTCTTGGTTTGCTTTTCATCTAACAAGGCGTCATCCCGACACTTGGGCCAAAGACATATTTTGTGACTGGTGTTTCCTGGATTAGGATCAAGCTAAAATGCTTACCACTATGTGGGCCACTTGGCACTTCTGTAGCTGAGGACACATGATCATGAAGGTTCTGATTCAACGAACTCAATGTGACTAACTAGAGAAAGCCTACTCTCAAGTGACTCAAAAAGAGCAAGCAAGTCGAGAGGGAGAAACATATGTGGACATCCCTTTGGAAGACGGGTTTTTTTGTTGGCGAGTGATTCGGGGGATCTTGCCAAGGCTTCGTCCAGACATTTGGGTGTAACAAAAACTTTGTGACTAGATTTTCTCGTATCGGGATCACGAAGATGATTACCATGCTATCTGGCACACTTGTAAGCGATGGAACAGACACATGATAATGTGGCTTTTGATCCGGTGAACTCATTGGGACAGACAAGAGAAGCCTTTTGCTCACTTTGAAACCCCGATGAAGGATGCTCTACTCTACTAGGGCATGGCTTGCTCCACCCTAATTTCGAGTTGGTCAAAATAAATACCGGCGATGCCATCAACTCCGAACGCAGCAAATCGGCGACGGTGCTATCATCTCTGATGTCAACAAACGGGTGAGGGCTCATAAAACAATCCCATGGCTTGAAGCAGGTTTCTGGTCTATGTACTTGGCTTGAACATCTCAGTCAGAGCTTCCTCAGAACCCTACTAAACAACGTCCTTGGATTTATAGCCGACTGCATGATGCAACCGACAAGCAGACAATCAATATTGCTGCTGGATCTTGGGAACCTGGAGCGTGGATTGGACCGACGAAGCTGTTAGAGATACGACAGGCAAATCAACTCGACGAAGAACGAAGAACAAGCAGGAGACACGAGATTTTAACGTGGAATACCCCTCCAACACGAAGGGGGAAAACCACGAGCGCCAGCCAGCCAAACTTCACTATATCGGGGGAGGTTACAAACGCGGGGGATTTACAACTGATCAACTTATCCCGTGCGGCGGCTTATAAGAGGTATATATAACACAGGTGACCTAGGTCAATACTGATCTACTTCGGCCCAAGCCTACCGGCAGCGGGCCTCGCTCCGCTCGCTTGTTAGAAGTTAGCCTCCCTCTTTATACTTGAATTTGGAGCATAACATAACAAACTCCACCTTGATACAAATTCCATCTTGTAGCATGAATGAGAACCTCCTCCCTGAACAACAAAGAAAAACACTTTCGGCGCCAAACAACCACTAGGGCTAAGGAGTTATACCAACTAAGTCTGAGCAAAGCTCAAACTTAGCAACATGAACTGGCTTTGTCAACATATCGGCAGGATTATCATGAGTACTAATCTTGCATACCTTCAGTTTACCTTGCTCAACAATGTCTCGAACATAATGATATTTGACATCAATGTGCTTTGTTCTCTCATGGAACATCTGATCCTTAGTGAGGTAAATGGCACTCTGACTGTCACAAAACAAATTAATGCAAGAATTATCTCCACAAAGCTCAGCATACAAACCTTTCAGCCAAACTGATTCTTTACATGCTTCTGCAATAGCCATGTATTCTGCTTCAGTGATAGACTGGGCAAATACTGGCTGCAATGTTGCCCTCCAACTCACGGCACAACCACCAAAAGTGAACACATAACTTGTAAGGGACCTCCTCTTGTCCAAATCGCTGGAAGCAAAATCTGAATCCACATAGCCAGCTAGTCCCTCACAGTCCTGCTGAATTTCAAACAAGCATTGGAAGTTCTAGGAAGGTACCTAAAAATCCACTGAACAACCTTCCAATGTTCTTTACCAGGGTTAGCCATGTATTGACTGACCAAACTCATTGCAAATGACAAATCAGGCCTAGAATACACCATGGCATACATTAAAGAACCAACAGCACCGGAATATGGAACTCTTGACATATACTCGAACTCTTCATCATTACTAGGACAATGAGAAGAATATAATTTGAAATGAGGAGCAATGGGAGTGCTAACTGACTTAGCATCATGCATGTTAAAATGACGAAGAACTTTCTTAATATAACTCTGCTGACTAAGAAATAACAAACCCGAATTTCTGTCCCTTGTAATCTCCATACCTAGAATTTTCTTAGCAGCACCAAGATCCTTCATCTCAAACTCACTACTTAATTGTGCCTTTAAAGTAGTGATCTCTTTCTTGCCCTTGGCAACAATCAACATATAATCAACATATAATAGCAAGTATATAGGTGATCCATCAACAAATTTAATATAAACACAACTATCATAGGCAGACCTCTTAAATCCATGTGCTATCAAAAATGAATCAGACCTCTTATACCACTGTCTCGGGGACTGTTTCAAACCATATAGGGACCTCTTTAACTTGCAAACAAATTTCTCCTTACCAGGAACAATGAAACCTTTTGGTTGGTCCATGTAAATCTCCTCGTCCAGTTCACCATGTAGAAAAGCAGGCTTGACATCTAACTGCTCAAGCTCAAGATCATGCATAGCAACAATACCACAAAATGCACGAATGGAACTATGCTTCACAACCGGAGAGAACACATCATTATAATCAATACCTGGTATCTGACTGAAGCCCTTAGCTAGTAACCTTGCCTTAAATCTCGCGGGCTCACTAGGATACAAACCCTCCTTTCTTTTAAAGATCCATTTGCAGCGAACAGTCTTCTTATGTTTAGGCAAGCTCACAACATCCCATGTGCCATTTTTCTCAAGTGACTGCATCTCTTCCTGCATAGCAGCAATCCACTTCTCGCGGTCACCGGAAACAACTGCTTCAGTGTATGTGGATGGCTCATGGATGTTCTCAACCTGTTCTGCATAACTGAAAGCATAATGAACAATGTCACACTCTTCAATTAGGCGGTTAGTTTTCTTAATGACTCTCTTGCTCCTGCCATCTGCAAGAGACTGAACTCGTCACTGCAAAACAGGGGGTGAGTGTTGCACAACAGCATCATCGTGAACCTCTGTATCTGGACCATCATCAACATTACCATCAACCTGTGCATCTGGAGCAACATCATTATCAGCAATTACATGTCCCTCCTCATCAAAGTGCTCCACCTGCACAGTAACTCGTTGTGGCTCTACATCAAAAGTATCTATGGACAGATCATCATGATACATAACAAGTTCATTGAAAACAACACTCCTGCTCACAAAAACCTTATTAGTTTCAGGATTCCATAACCTGTATCCTTTTACTCCTGAACCGTATCCAACAAACACACACTTAATAGCTCTAGGCTCAAGTTTTCCATTATCAACGTGTGCATATGCAGTGCAACCGAAAAATCTCAACTGCGAATAATCAGCTGGTGTACCAGACCATACCTCAATGGGAGTTTTCTTATTAAGTGGAATGGATGGTGACCTATTGATGAGGTAGCAGGCGGTGGAGGCGGCTTCAGCCCGAAAACGTTTGCCCATGTGAGCATTGCACAACATGCAACGAGCCCTGGAGATGATGGTTCTGTTCACGCGCGCAACCACACCATTCTGTTGAGGAGTGTATGGAATGGTGTGGTGCCTGACGATGCCCAAGTTTCTGCAATAACTGTTAAAAGCTTTTGAACAAAATTCCATACCATTGTCAATACAGAGTATTTTTACCTTCCTCTCAGCTTGCCTTTCTACCATAACTTTCCAATCCTTAAAGGCATCAAACACGTCATATTTATTTTTCAAAAAATAAGGCCACACTTTTCTGGAGTAATCATCAATAATTGTAACCATATAACGAGCACCAAGAAGCGAGGGTTTACGGGAAGGTCCCTACAAATCAGCATGTACATAATCTAATATACCTTCTGTGGTATGAACAACAACATTGAACTTTACCCTCTTGTGCTTACCAAAAATGCAGTGCTCACAAAACTCCAACTCACTTACGTTGCACCCATCTAGAAGTTCTCTCCTGGTCAATTCAGCCATGCCAAGTTTACTCATATGCCCAAGACGCATATACCAAATATTAGTTTTACTGGATTTATCAGAAGTAACAACAGCAACAACAGTACTAGTAATAGTGCTTCTTATAAGAACATATAACTTGGCAGAATTTATGTCACCTATCATATGAACGAGGGAACCTTTTGTTACCTTCAACACTCCACCTGAACCGGAGTGCTTGTACCCTTTGACGTCAAGAGTACTTAGCGAGATGAGGTTTCTAGCCATGCCTGGTATGTATTTCACATCTGTCAACGTGCGTATCATACCGTCATGTGTCCTGATCTGAACAGAACCAATGCCCACAATCTCACGTGGGTTGTCATCTCTCCTACGCACAACATCTCCATTCTGCACAAACTCATAAGTATTGAACCAATCTTTGTTATAACATATATGAAACGAACAGGCAGAATCAAGTACCCATTCATCATGACATGAAACACATCCAGCAAAAACAACTAAAGCATCATCTGAATCAGACTTATTTCTAGATGTAACATTGACCTTACCATCACCATCAGATTTATTTTTAGGTTTCCACGTACCATTCCTCTTCTCCTTATTTTCCAACTTCCAGCACTCATAAATGAGGTGACCCTCTTTCTTACAGTACCTGCAGAATTTGTCCTTCCGAGATCCTCTGGACTTTGAATGACCTCTACCGTACATGCAAAGCTTCTCCTTTGGAGGAAGATTCCTCAGATTGCAACATCTCTTTCATCTTCTCCTTCCGTTGAAGGGCCTCATATACTTCAGCAACAGTTAGTTCATCACGGCTATATAATATGGTATCTCGAAAGTTTGAAAAAGAACTAGGCAGAGAGCATAAAAGCAACAGACCTAAATCTTCATCATCATACTTTACGTCCATAGACTGTAAGTCAGAAACGATCTCCTTGAAGACCGAAAAGTGGTTTAACACCGAACCACCCTCTTGCAACTTGTGCGTGAACAACTTCATCTTCATGTGCATCTTACTGGTCAGATCCTTGGACATGCAGATCGCCTCCAGTTTCAGCCAGAGAGCCGCTGCAGATTTCTCCTCCAGCACTTCTTGCAAAATATTGTTAGATAGATGAAGATGAATCATAGACAAAGCCTTACAATATC
The DNA here is from genome assembly GCA_904067115.1 of Aegilops sharonensis. Classification (NCBI taxonomy): domain Eukaryota; kingdom Viridiplantae; phylum Streptophyta; class Magnoliopsida; order Poales; family Poaceae; genus Aegilops; species Aegilops sharonensis. The sequence continues at coordinate 176,563 of LR880967.1, forward strand.
TGCACTTCTCATCCACGGTCCAGGCCTTCGGTTCTTTTCCATCGAAGCCATCTAGCGCCTCGTCCAGATTGGGATGCGCCAGGACATCACGCATCTTCACCTGCCACAAGGAAAACCTTGTGTCGTAGTCTAGCAGCGGAAGATCGTACTTCACCGATGCCATGTCGTCGAAACCCTAAACAGAAAACAAGGCTCTGATGCCACTTGTTAGAGATACGACATGCAAATCAACTCGACAAAGAACGAAGAACAAGCAGGAGACACGAGATTTTAACGTGGAAAACCCCTCCAACATGAAGGGGAAAAAAACCACGGGCGCCAGCCAGCCAAACTTCACTATATCAGGGGAGGTTACAAATGCCAGGGATTTACAACTGATCAACTTATCCCATGCGGCGGCTTACAAGAGGTATATATAACACATGTGACCTAGGTCAATACTGGTCCGCTTCAGCCCAATCCTACCGGCGACGGGCCTCGCTCCGCTCGCTCGTCAGAAGTTAGCCTCCCTCTTTATACTTGAATTTGGAGCATAACATAACAAAAGCTGTGAGTATCAATTCTTACAACCTTGTTGTGGTTTCTTGAGGTATTGAGGTCTAGGAGAGAAGATTTGAACTTGGGGAAGAAAATAAGAAAGATAAGAGAATGAGGAGACGTCAATCCCATTTCATTGTTGATAAGAGCCGTGGTCAACCCAGGCCTATGGGAGAGGATTTGAAGCTGTGGATAATAAGTAAGGACCATAGTCCAATTTAATTACTTGTGTACCTACCGCAAAATAAATTAGGTCCAGTCAGATCATTGACACGTCCCCCTTAGAAAAAAAAATCCTCGTTGAATTGGCACGTTCCCCTTGGAGTACACCTTTCTTTAAAGAGACTAATCCTCTCATTATTGAAGCTATATCCCAACAAAATGGTGTTCTTCGAGGCTTCACAGTGGTGATGATTGAAACAGACAGGTTGGGGATGGGGAATCTCCTAAACACTTGACACAATTCTTTCTTAGTCGTGTCTTCATTTTTGTTAGAACTTGTTGAGCTACTTCGTGTTTTATCCGCTTTCTTTTTCAATATGTAAGACGATCGGCTAACCACTCGGCTCATATTTGTGCTAAGGCAGCTTTCACAATCACCAAGACCTAGTTGGTTGAACGTCCTAGCTTCCTCATTAGTTGGTTGACTATCCCAGGACTGCTTTTTAGTTTGAATGAAACTTTATGAATTTCATGAAGAAAAAAAGAGTATTCGAAAATATATGAAAATATTCTCATTTTGAATGTTTACAAATTAAGAAGTGCATCTACATATACTAGTACGCAATAAAGAAACCGCAATTGTGAAGTATTATAGTAACATAGTGCGACAAGCCACCATTCTAACCATTATTCCAATATATGCAATTTATGCTTTCTTTGGGCGTGATTGTGCTGATGCCCCAACCGTCTTATTTGCTAAGACACTTGGGATCTGGTTGTATGGATGTTTACTTTATTTATAAAGCGGGGAAAAATCCTATTTCGAGATATTTCAGGTCTTCTAGCAGCGAGTGATTTGTGGGATCTTGCCAGATGAATGAACCTTGAAGCAAATGCATATCAAAGAATATGGCCAATGCAATGTCTGTATGGTTATCGAGGAGGATCTTGAGCATGCCAGTCATTTCTGGGATGAGGCAGGATCTTGGTTTGGTTTTCGTCTGCCAATGCTTCGTCCCGAAGCTTCAGTCATTTTGTGGGCTACCTGGCAGTCCTATAGTCGATATACACATGTTCATGAAGGTTCTCATCCGAGTGAGGCGTTTTGGCTCCCAGGCTCATCTGCACCCACGCTGAATAAAAAATTCAAAACAAATAATAGAAAAATTCAAAAAAATCCATTTTTTCGGCATGATAGATAATTTGGTGCGTGATGTCCTCTCCAAATTTCATATCACTTGGACATTTGAGTAGCTCTAGGGGAAAAAAGACAAATTTGATGTCTGTTAAAGGTGTACTGTTCATATAATGTTCTAACCCAATTTGTCTTTTTTGCTGAGAGTTACTCAGATGTCCAAATGCTTTGAAATTTTGAGCGAACCTCACGCACCAACTTATCTACCTCCCATAAAAAGTTTGGAATTTTTTGATTTTTTTTTGAATTTGCTATGAATTGTTTCTTGACTGGGTGCAGCTGAGCCTGGGCTCAGAATTAGATATTCTTTCTTCTGATCCAAGAAACTCAATGTGACTAACTAGAGAAACCCTTTCTCTAAGGTGACTCAAAATGATCAGTCAACTCCAGAGGTAGGTACGGATAACGAGAGCTCAACGAGTGAAGAACGGATGCTGACATCCCTTTGGAAGAATCAAGATGTCCCAAAAGTTCGGGTCTTCTGGTGGCGTGTGATTTTGGGGATCTTGCCAAGGCTTCGTCCAGATTCTTGGGTGTAAAACGTGCTTTGTGACTAGCGCTTCTCATATAAGGATCATGCAAGCCAGGCTATCTGGCGCTCTCGTAATAAACAAAACGACACATGATAATGAAAGCTTTTGATCCGGCTACCTCATTGGGGCTGACAAGAGAAGCCTTTTGCTCACTTTGAAATCTCGATGAAGCATGTTCTACTCTACCAGGCCACGGCTTGCTCCCGCCTAATTTTGAGTGGGTGAAAATAAACATTGATGATGCCATCAACTCCGAAGACAGCAAAGCGGCGATGGTGATATCATGTCTGATGACAACAATGGGGCGAGGGCTCCTCAAACAATTCCATGGCTTCAAGCAGGTTTCTGGTCTACGCACTCGGCTTGAACAACACCGTCAGAGCTTCCTCAGAACCTGATTGAACGATGTCCTCGTATTTATAGCCGACTGTCCAAAGCAACCGACAATTAGACAATCATTGTTTGCTGGTTGATCTTTAGAACCTGGAGCGTGGATTGGACCGACGAAGCTGTGCATATCACATGTTACAACCTTGTTGTCGTTTCTTGAGGGAGTGAGGTCTATGGGAGAGATTTGAACTTAGGGAAGAAAATAAGAAAGACAAGAGAATGATGAGACGTCAATACCATTTCTTTGCCGATAAGAGCCATGGTCAGCCCGGGTCAATGGGCGATTATCTACTGCTTTCCTGGGTCCATGGAGTAAACCTTACTTCAAAGTGACTAATCCTATCATCGTTGAAGCTATGTCCCCGCAGGTTGGTGTTCTTTTTACCAAAAACATATTATGGGTCCAATTTTGCATCATTTTTTAGTTTATTTTTGCACCCTAGTCATATGATGTTTGTGATGTTATCGCATTCGCGCACCAGCATCTTAACCGAGGAGGAGGATCGATGCATTAAAGTGGAAATCGCAAGTGTATGGGTGAAAATATTGTTAACTGGAGTAATGAGAACCTGTCATGAGAAGCAGCAATCAAATGAAGCAATAGTCAGTCGCAACAGAGCTTCCAAGAGAGAAGATGACACCTAGTACAAGCGCGAGCCTTTGGATAAGAGTTAGAACACACTGAAAACTCCGCAAACCCAAGAAGCCTAGCCTCCGGAAGGGATCCGGAGTGGGAATCGACAAGAAGGAATCTGCACACCTAGCATCAACCCAATCTAGGGGCCTTGACAACTAGCCACCTTACTAGTTGAATGAATATACTGATCAAGTTAAGTGGCGGTGCTGGACAAAGAAGTCTATTTGATGCAAACTTTATGAATTTTGTTCAAATATATTTGAATATGTGAAAAATATTATAAGTTTCTAAATTAATCCATTGTCGTATAAAGTATATTTCAATATGTGAACCGACTACACTCCTTGTACATGGAATCGTCATTGCTCAAGTTAATTTGTGAAGTCTAATCGAAAATTAGGAAGAAGCCAATTGAAGAAAGAAATCCCGTCCAGTTTATAAATTTGGTTGGCCGCACCGGATCCTAACCGCTCCTCCACCCATGCACACATGCATGAAACCATGCATGTACAAATTTAACTAGCTTTAGTGTCTCTAAAAAAGGGTTAGTCATTGGAATATTCTTCATCGTGATCCAATAAAACCCTTCGAATTTGTTTCAAACAGGTATGATAATGGAGTGCAAATTTTGGCTTTTCCGGAGGAAAATTGGAAACGGAGAGGAAAAATTGAAGTGGAAATGGAAACGGAACTTCTTTCTTTTCGGGAGGCGGAACGATATTTTCCGATGAAACAGCCGCTAAAACGGATTTTTCCGTTTCTTTTTTGAATATGAGTGACGGTGTCCTGGACTAGGGGATACTCACCACGTCGTCTCCCGATCAGTTGGATTGGGCCGAGGACCCCCATGGCCGTATACTCATGGGCCAGTCCGGACAGTTGCCGCATACAAGGAAGATTCCACAAGACTTGGCGATCAAGACAAGGACTCCTCCCCACCGGCGTATTCGGCTAGGACTCTTTTTATCCTAGGCCTCTGATGCATTATATAAACCGAGGTCAGGCTAGTCGATAGACATATAAAACGAACAACAATCATACCATAGGCTAGCTTCTAGGATTTAGCCTCTCTGATCTCGTGGTAGATCTACTCTTGTACTACCCATATCATCAATATTAATCAAGCATGAGTAGGGTATTACCTCCATCGAGAGGGCCCGAACCTGGGTAAAAACATCGTGTCCCTTGTCTCCTGTTACCATCCGCCTAGACGCACAGTTCGGGACCCCCTACCCGAGATCCGCCGGTTTTGACACCGACATTGGTGCTTTCATTGAGAGTTCCGTTGTGTGTTCGGCAAAAGGTCGATGGCGCGCCTGCAGATCAACTGCGACTTCGGCATCTTCGTCACCAGCTCGACTGGTCACGTTGATTCGACCAAGGACTGCGCCCTACCTCCGATCGTCATGTTCGGATGAGGGCCTTCATCATCATCGACTCTGATCTCTATCAAGATCATGGAGGAATCATCCAGGGAGCCCGGGGGCTCAACGTCAACATTGCCCTCGGGCGACCGTACTGTTTTTTTGGACAGCGGACTTGTGTCCACCGCCACCGCCTCCTCAAGCGTCGTTTTAACGATTGCTTCGGTGGAATTGTGCGGAATTGAGTCTACAACAACCCTGGAAAATTTCGTCGAGTTCCGATGGAGGAATCTCTGGCAATCTCCGGTATATCGGAGCCGCATTGAATCTGGACGAGAATCCGGACGAGTTTAGGGCATGGTATCCAACTTCTAGCTCGGACTTCCTTTGGAAGATCCAACCGTTGATCGGCTGCGGAATTCCTATATCTACCACCCCTCCAAATTTCAGCTCGATCCGACCGTCCAAACTCCGGGAACCTTCCGATTAGTGCACCACTTTTTGGATCTGTTTTCTGCGCGAAAACGAATCCGACCCGAGTTCGTCTTTTTTATGAACGGGATTTCGGACATCCTTTTTAAAGGAAGTTTTGTATGGGGTATTGTGTTTTGTTCCCGAACCCATCTCGCTAACTTTAAAATCTTTTGAACATGATCTTCAATACCATGCTGGTGTCAAACCAGTCCGACAATATTGCTCCACGGCTGCCGACCTACGCTAGACACGTCATCACTTTGGTGAGCCGGGCTCAACTTCTTCGGATCATCATCTCGGCAAGCCGATCAAGAGTCCGGCATCGCAAAGGATAAATCATCACCAACATCGCCGCCCCACGATTACACCGGGCGGGCATACCGGCATCGCCGCACGGTCGCTTCATCAAGCCGGCATCGACCACGTCACGACCTGCATCGGCAGGGCCGCACTATTGCTTCTTCAAGCTGGTGTCCATCACGCCGACCTACTTCGACATCTCGGCTGGACCGGGGGCTTCGCCATCTCTTCATCAACCTACTCCGCACGCTTCGGCGTCGCTAGCCGACCAGCTCTGTCACGTTAGCTGGACCGAGGGCTTTGTCTCGGTGAGCCAACCTTTGCCAGCATTGCCATGCCGTCGTTTTATCGCCCATCAGGAAATGGGTGCGCGGATCGAGTCCCAATTTTGGGAATCACCTCCCTTCGGATTGCTACAACAAATAAACCAGGTGCTATTAATCCCAGCATTTTTTTGCTTGTTTGGGTTCATTTTTCCCAAGGAATTATTACTCTGGTTTGTCCATCATATGTACACAGGTCTATCAAATGGTGGCCGCATTATCGACGGTCGCATGATGGTTCGGTCAGTTTCCGTACATAGTCCGGCGAACGCCGCATCCGGAACTCGGACCGACCTGTGAATCCAGGCTTTGCCACACCTTTATTGCATTACGCCGACGACCTGCATCGACATTGACTTCGGCGCCAGGCCATATTTCTTTTATTACTCACTTTGCATAAATTATTTATTATGCAATGATTTTTTAATTATCATTATTACTATTATCTCCGGTTTGCACCATTTTTTGTGCACAGGAAAATGATCCGGGGACTTTGGCGTCACTCTGCCAGTCTGCATTGACCGTGCTATGTCACCACTTCGGCGTGTCGAGCTCTCCGCTCCGCCACCTCGGGACCGGCTTGGGGGATGGAACCTTGTCCCGTATCAAGCTCGGACCGCGTCATCAATACTGAACACATTAACCAGCTAAGTCGCTTTCATGCTCAAAGCTTTAATTTCTAACTTGTGTTCGGTTCGACCAAGCATTATACTTTTTCGGAAAAATTTTGCTTGTAAAAAATTTCCTTATCCAAACTTTGTTTGTGATGCATAAATTCGAATACCCAATTCATTTGGGGCTTCCTTCATGAAGCTTTTCCTCTCGCATATGATTATACTCGTACGGCTTCGTTCCTTGTTCGTGTATTATGCCACAATATGCACCATATTGACTTCAGCGATTTGCAAGCTGGGTTGCCTTGCTCCTGTGTTTACCCCTACGTTCCCGATTGTTCGGCTAGGGAGTAAAGGGAGCACCTCTGCAATTGTCACGATCGGGTCACCCGAGCCGGACCTCAGACTGGGTGAAGCCGAAAGCTAGCGCTCTTACTGTTTTCAATAATGGTCGGCACACAACGGAACTCATGAGTACAAAAAATCTATTACACAAGTCTCATATTAACAATGAGCACCGAAGAAAGGTATCGGTGGGGGTAATATTTTCTTCGAAGATGCTTCTTACACTTTATCAGTAATATAGCATAAGTTCCCTGAGCGCGCTTTGTCTGTTACAGCCTTATGACCTGATTGCCTGGTTATTGGAAACACCGTCGATATTCTCGACAGATGGAGTACATAACACTTTTCGGTCCTTGACCGAAGAGGGAGAAGCCGACGGTCGGTTAAGACGCGTTTAAAGTTCGGTTGAACATAGATATGATATAAGTACTTCGGTACATAGAATCATTCTTTTACCCAAGTCACTTGGGGGCTCTTATGTTTATTTGAGCCGTTTTATAATAAGTGTTTTTCTTCTTAGTCGTTGCAGAGTTTTTATCATTATTTATCACTCCTTTTCTCGACACAAGTGTGCGGTCACTAGCCGGGGAGCCTAATTTCTCTCTCAAAACCGCTAGAGTTTAGTTTTCTAAACTGGCCTAATGAGAAGTACTCCGCCTTCGGGATGGGAGACTGAAGCCGTAGGCTGACCCGCTTGAAGTCTTGGGATATGATGTGTCATGTTAAAGCACGGCAGAAGCACTTTTTTTTTCTCTAAAGTCCAATTTTCGAATTGGCACCGAACACTTAATCTTGTTCGGACGTCATGTTTTTACTAACGTTTTTTGTTTTCCAAGCTTTTGACACTTTTAAACTATTTGTGTGTTTTCAGCACAAGTCTCGCAGTGCAACGCCGGACACCTTTAGAGATTCGGCAAAAACATTCTCGGATATTGCTATATATGCATCAGTTTCGAATTGTGTCTTCGGTCAATAGTTGGGTTGCCCGGCTACCGTGCTTGCCTCCTACGTTCCGCTTTGTTCGGCTAGGTGTGCAAAGGGAGAACCACTGCAATTGTGCTTCCAGCTCGCATGGTCAAGCACCTCAGTGGAGAAAGCCGAAAACTGACTGTCACAATAGGTGTAAACTGGTCAGTGATCCGATGACTATATTAAATGATGGGCCATTCATAAAATTGGCCGAAGTGTTTCCGGCTTGACCTCGACTGTCGCCGAACACTACCGGGGGCTAGTAACTGGCCTCCCAAACTAAATCCTCAATATTTTTCTCTTACATTGGAGCTGAGGTTTCATGATCATGCTTAGCATGACAAACCAAAGAAAGGAACCGATAGCGGGACTATTTTCTTTAGAAGACATTTCTTCTGTTAAACAGTAATATAACATATCTCTCTGCATACCTTTGTTTATAAAACCGTATGGCCAGATTGCATTGTTTGTCGTAAATCTTTGCCCTCATAAAGGCTTTATAAAGTAGGACAAACACTCCTCGGCTACTGGTCGAGGAGGTTGAAGCCGATGGTCGGTCAACAAAGTTTTGTACAATGCGGATCCGAGCATTAATGACATAAAGTACTTGGATACATTGAGTCATTACACATAATTTGTGATTTTACTATGGATATCGATCCTTAATTCGGCCACCCGTGCCCGCATTAAGGCTCGGGGGCTACTGGGCTTCGGGCTTATTATTTACAAATATTAAAGAGGCACATCAATCCCCTGATCTGGTGTTGCCACCCGGCCAGTGTCTTGGGGGCTACTGCATTGCCTGTTCTATGCAGAAAATTTTAAGTGCAATACAGTTTCCGAGGAGATTTTGATCCTCAGGTTGGTCGGCCGCACCCAACCCGAGTCTCGAGGACTGAGCACGCCGCTTTTTGTGTCCCGAAGTATTCTGCCGAGCTAGGACTTGATCCTTAGGCCGATTTTGCAAATCAACCTGAGTCTCAGCGGCTACTGGGATCAACGGTCTTACGTCATCCTTCAGGTGCATCTCGGGTTTTAGACCGATACAAACCTTGTGGGCTACTGGCTATGTATCTCGGCAGAGAATAAATTGCACCAATCAAAAATATTGACAAAAATCGGCCCACATTCGGGGTGGTGCACCACCTGGGAAGCAGTCCGGCATAAAGCTCGGACGCTAGTGGCTGGCTCCATAGAGGGCATTTCCGGCATTAAGCTCGGCTAAACTCCTTCAAACTTCTTTGAACCAAGGTGATTTACGACACCTCGGATACAGTCCGGCGTTGGAGCTCGGATACATAGTCCGGCGTTGGAGCTCGGATACAGTCCGGCGTTGGAGCTCGGATACATAGTCCGGCGTTGGAGCTCGGATACATTCCGGCGTTAGAGCTGGGAAGCGGTCCGGCGTTGGTGCTCGGCTGCAAAAGATACCTCGAATGCAGTCCGGCGTTGGAGCTCGGACGCAAGAGGACGCTGCCGCCCGGGAACAACTTCGAACCCGAGGTGTGGCATAAAAATAACAAGGCATTGATAAAGGCCGGAAACTTAAAGGGGCTCCTCGGATACCTGACGTGTAAACTCGTCGAATGCATTTCGGTGATCCTCAAGATCGAAGATGAGAAGATTTGTTGAACCAGTTTTCAAGACCGACGACCGAGGATGAAGAACAGTTCGGAAGAATCGAGGAGCGTCCCTAACTTGAAGACCGGTTCAGGGGGCTACTGACGGTGTCCTGGACTAGGGGGTACTCACCACGTCGTCTCCCGATCAGTTGGATTGGGCCGAGGACCCCCATGGCCGTATACTCATGGACCAGTCCGGACAGTTGCCGCATACAAGGAAGATTCCACAAGACTTGGCGATCAAGACAAGGACTCCTCCCCACCGGCGTATTTGGCTAGGACTCTTGTTATCCTAGGCCTCTGGTGCATTATATAAACCGAGGCCAGGCTAGTCGATAGACATATACAATGAACAACAATCATACCATAGGCTAGCTTCTGGGGTTTAGCCTCTCTGATCTCGTGGTAGATCTACTCTTGTACTACTCATATCATCAATATTAATCAAGCAGGATTAGGGTATTACCTCCATCGAGAGGGCCCAAACCTGGGTAAAAACATCGTGTCCCTTGTCTCCTGTTACCATCCGTCTAGACGCACAGTTCGGGACCCCCTACCTGAGATCCGCCGGTTTTGACACCGACAATGAGCACTTCTGTTTTGCAGCCCAATAAAACACACAAGTAGCCCTACGCATGATGAGCAAAATGGCCTAGATGGCCCAACTTTCACAGTACTGCTACTGCATCGAGCTTGCCAGCACATGATCAGAATCCCTAATCCCTAATCAATCATGCCGCTGTCGCTGGCATATTCTGTTATATAGGCATGATATATCATAATATTTATTAACCACCTTATTAATTGAACAACTCTGTTTGTTTCCTTATTTTTTTGTCTATGGCTCAAGGGGTTTTATTTCCAGTGAACACTCCGCTTCCATCTCCATGTCCGTGCCACATTCCCTCTATTTTCATTTCTGGTAGTATTCATTTTTATTTTTTTCTCTGAGGTTTTTGTATTCGGTTCCGCTTAAAAGTAAACAAATGTGGCAACAGCCACTTTCGCCTGTTTCCGCTCCGCTTTCAACCCTAGTTTCAAAATTCAAACATTTGCATAAAAATGGCCATCACATCAACATTTTGAGGCACCCATCCTTTTTTTAAATCGAGGCACCCATCCGGGTTAAATGTAAGGTCGATCGATGGGGCGCTTGTAGCCCTAGTGTGTATCCCTAATGGCTCGTCTATGGAAGGTCCATCCCCATTAGCTTAGCGAGCGAAGACCAAAGGTAAGCATAATTCATCTGCATCATAGTTGTGACCGTCATTGTTGACGGAGAGGAGCTGCGGGCAAGTGTTGTATCTCATCGGATAGGAGGGCTGGAGGTGAAGTGGATGGATTCGTGCACGGAAGGGGGATAGGAGAGGATGCTTACAAGGTCGGAGAGAAGGAGACGGATCCCAATTGCCATGCGGAGCGGCGGTGACGTCCCTGGATCCATGCATGGGCGGGGAAGAGGTGACGACGCTTACCAAGATCGGGAAGAAATTATGGGTCCTGGCAAGCAGGAGGAGCGGAAAGACATGTAGCATGCACGGGCTTGGGAGAAGTGGGGATGCTTAAGACCGAAGAGCATGTGACTTATCTCGGCGGCTATGAGAAGAGGAGGTGACACCACTAGATCCGTGAATCAATGCTATCGGAATCGAATCACAATTCCGATGGTAGAATCGCAAATCACTGAATCTTAACTACCAGAATTTGACGGTAGGTTACCAGGATTGCATGGATGGGGGCAAGGAGAGGTCCAACTGGAGTTGCCACATTCGAGCAGCCAGGTGGAGAGGAGGCGGCATACATTGCTGGATCCGTGCACGTGTGGCGGGGAGGAAGGGATAATGATGATCTTTTTGAATAAAACAAAGACCATGATAAGAAGACGGATCCCGTCGACCAGGAGGACTGGAAGCAACATTGCTGAATCCAGACACCACCACGGGGGAGAGCATGTGCGTTCTCGGAGATGCTCATATGAGTAGAGTAGGGTGTGTGCACGTATTCATAGGAGATGAGTGCATGTCTGTGGCATAATTTTTGCTGGTGTTTCTCAAAGAAGAAAATAAATAAATTAAGTGCTGTGTGAAATGATCAGGAGCACGGTATTTAGCTGTGTCATTGGGATGTTGATGTGCGTGATCGGAGCTCGGATATTTCTGTTGCATGCATGGATTCGGGGCCCATCCTCAGCTCGTCCGTCCTAGTGCCAGCTCGTTGCTCCAACGTCGATGCATGCATGCATTTTGGTGGGTAAATTAGATTAACGTGTAGTATTTTCTACTGCTTCAGCATTTTGGTGGCCCCTCTTCTCTTCCTGATATCACCAGTGGTATTTTCTACTCTCTCCTTTTCAAAATAGATGACTCAACTTTGTACTAACTTTAGTATAAAGTTGGGTCGTCTATTTTGGAACGGAGGGAGTACTAGCAAATTTATGAAATACCAAAAGTTCATTCAACTTTACCTCATTTTTTTGCCAAGGAGACCCGTACGTTCCAAAATATAACGTATAGTACTAGTCAAACTTGTGATGTATGACCAAGTTTTTTAAAATGTATTTATATCTACTCCATCACAAAACTTCTCTCATTAGATCCATTATGAGCAATATCCTTAGTGTGGCTTGCTCTCATATAGATGACATGCATCTAACTCCTACACGATTTGATTTTACGCGAAGATTTGTGCTGATTTTTTCCTTCTCATTTTTTCGTTTGATTAATCTAATAGTGTAGATGTTCTCCCAAAAAAAGGGTGTAGAAGCTTGATGGGACATTGTTAATTCTCATCTCGATGATAATTATCAAATAAAAAAGGGTGTAGACGCACTGCCCGACGCCTCGCCCAACTGTCATGGTCCGACTCATCCACCCCGACCTCCGACTCTGACACGCCCACCCCTGGGCGACGGCCCGTATGTCTCCTTCACGATATACTCCTATCCCCTTGATAAAGGGATGCCAAATGTCCGAGCCTAATACCAAACAGACATCACACCGAACCCCAACATCTAAAGCCAGATGCCCCATCCAAGCCACTACCTGGGCTGGGCACACATTGGTTCGGCGCACTCCCAGTGAGCACTACATGCGCAAGCTGCAAGGGCCGTCACCTCCATCTTCCATTGATCCATCCTCAGAGCAGAACTGATGCATCGACCTTGCCAGGCCTCTCTGCCATTGAGGCTACCACGACGCCAGACAGCGTCGCCCTCCTGCGCGAGTCCCTCACCACACATCGGACGCCGAGTCTCCATTGCGCCACGCCGCCGAGATACGCCACCATCAATGTGTATGATGAAGCACCGCTCCATCAAAGATGTCGTCCACTGGTCCGTCGATCTCGTGTACACCTCCAAGAATGACGCCCCCCAAGGGGGAAACGACACAAGAATGCCACTGTCATCCGATCTACTGATCTAGAGTTTCCCCCGGAGGTAGCAGATAGTGGCCTGGAACTTCTCAACAACGATGCCTTCAACAAGGGAACGACACCGAATAGCGCCGCCATCACTGGCCTTGGCAGTAGACGAGAGCAGGTTTTCACCCATATCTGTTTCCAATAACCTCCATCAAACGTCTTGTGCACGGATTCGTCATGAGTCCACAACCGCCGACACATCGTCCACCGTACCGGGGCCGCCACCCTGTGGTCCAGCCCTAGCCTCCCTTCGGAGATCGCAGCCTACCACGGGGCCACCGAGCCCCACCTCGCCGTCGGACGCCGCCTATCGCAGACCAACGTCCGCGACCCCACCATGGAGCCGGCGAGCACTGCTCGCCGATGTGATGTGCACCACATCGAGGGCGGCCAATGAGGGCGGAGATGGTAGATCCGGCCAAGCCCGGCCAGGTTCTGGCCTCTCCCCGCTGTCGGTGTCAAAACCGGCGGATCTCGGGTAGGGGGTCCCGAACTGTGCGTCTAGACGGATGGTAACAAGAGACAAGGGACACGATGTTTTTACCCAGGTTCGGGCCCTCTCGATGGAGGTAATACCCTACTCCTGCTTGATTAATATTGATGATATGGGTAGTACAAGAGTAGATCTACCACGAGATCAAGGAGGCTAAACCCTAGAAGCTAGCCTATGGTATGATTGTTGTTCGTCCTACGGACTAAAACCCTCCGGTTTATATAGACACCGGATAGGTTAGGGTTACACAGAGTCGGTTACAATGGTAGGAGATCTACATATCCGTATCGCCAAGCTTGCCTTCCACGCCAAGGAAAGTCCCATCCGGACACGGGACAAAGTCTTCAATCTTGTATCTTCATAGTCTTGGAGTCCGGCCAACGGTG